>OY821517.1:237162425-237442425 GCA_963682025.1 Cordilura impudica | reverse complement strand
TGGCATAATGACATTAATAAAATGATAAAAACTTTGTTCTACGCGATGACTGAAACTGCAGTCTGTAGTGCCAGTCATATGACCGGTCAAATGACTGTCACGTTTCTTGTAGGGTAGTAGTGTTTATGAGCATGAGTTAGTTGTATTACACTGAGCGAAATCCATGGACGTACGAAACACAACGCCGATATTGAATTGGTTTGTGTAAGTTTTTTATGAATGTTAATATAAAAGACTGAAAGGCAAAATAGTTGAGTTCACGATCAATATGGAAAAATTTTAAATATATTTTGTTGTTTTAAAATTTTAAATCTTGCATTTTGAAAATTTAAAACAAAATTTAAAGAAATTTTAATATTTTTTATCCATAAGTTTGAAATTTATTAAATCAAATATGTAAGTAATTCTCTAAAAACAACAAGTAAGAAAATTATAGTCGGTCTAGACCGACTATACGATACCCTATACCATGCGTTTAGAGACCCTATCTCTCAGGCCCAACTAACTGGATACAGAAAATAAGCATAAACCAAATTTGAGTGGGATTTTTATTAATTTTTTCGGCTGCAGATATGAAAAAGTTCATATCGGATGCTATATCTATATGGGAACTAGGCCCAAAAATGGACCGATCCTGACTATGTTTGGTAAAGTCTCTTGTATTTTGCAAAAATATATACAAACAAAATTTGAGAAGAATCAGTGCAATATTTCTGTTTTTTGATAGATTTAAGTGAAGATCGGGAAGCTAGGGGCTAGGTCTGAACATGGACCGATTCTCACCGATTTCAATAGCGTTCATCCCATGGCCGATAAAAGATTAAATACCAAATTTCATCAAAATATATTCATATTTGCGACCTGCAGTTTGATTGCAAGCTTTACATGGACACACAGACGGACGGACGGACGGACGGACGGACATCGTTAAATCGAATCAGATAGTGATTCTGATTCGATCGGTATAATTAAAGATGGATGTAGGTCAAATATTTTTGGTTGTTACAAACAGCAGCACAAAGTCATTATACCCAAACCACATGGTGGTATAGGGTATAATAACAAAAAATATTATATATCAAAACTTAAATTTTAAAGGTTAATGAGTGGTATGTTCCCAAAAATTAAAAAAACTTAGCAGCTTGCAGTAACTGGATATTTTTAAAATTTTTTTGGTATTACTGTTTAAAATGTAATTATATTTTATTTTTAAATTTTCTTTTAGTTTTAATAGTAATTTTTTCTTCCGTTTTCGACAACTAAAAGAAGTTCTGGGTGACAGCTTCTATAATGGCGGTTAATGTTAAATGCCTTTACAATTTTTAATACATGGTTACATACCAGGCACTCCGCATCATTTAGCGCGTTTAAACACAACAAAAAACTACTTTTCCATTCTTCTTCCCACATGATTGCTTTATTTTTATTAAAAATCTATATATCTGTGGTCACATACGATAACCGCCTAAGTCGACTTACGAACGATTTGAGTTATGTATGCTTTATATATACGTGAAATCCCCATTTCTCTAACACTGTTTAGTAAGAAGTTTTTAATGAAAACATATTGGCCTTAGTCGTAATGAAACCCCATTACATTTATATAAAAAGTAATTTTTCTCGAAAGCATGGTATTGGACGATTTCATGTTCTACTAAAAACGCTTTATATTTACGTGAAATCCCCATTTCTCTAACACTGTTTATTAAAAAGTTATTAATGAAAACATACTGACCTAAGTCGTAATGAAGCCCATTACATTTATATAAAAAATTATTTTTCTCAAAAGCATGATTTTCGACTTAGGCGGTTAATGGTTGTAACCACAGGTATAAAATATAAGCTTTAATAAGACAAAAAAATTTTGTGCGTTGTTTTTTTTTTTTTATTATATATATGTTTATTTGCACAAAATTTGATTATATTACATTTAGTTTGGCCTCAGCGCCTTTAGGGCCTTATTGAGGCAAGTTGGCAAAATAATAATTACATATGTATGTACAAATAAAGAAAATATAGTATTACATAATGGAATAGAATTTATATTTAAAATTTAAAATTATTTTTATAAAAACTTTACTTTGAGAAAAAGTACATCAGAAAAATAAAAGCGCTTCAAAAGCTGAGCATAAATATTCCTTAACGGAGGATTTAAACATCGAAATTCTGTTAAGAGATTTTAACTCATCTGTTAAACCATTATATTTGATACCACCAGTGTAGTCAATACGGTGTTTTGTTTTTTCCAATCTGCATCTTGGAGTTCTTAAATTTGAACTATTTCGAATGTTGACATATGTTTGATTTTGTAGAAAATAAATGGTACAATGGCCAATATTATGGAGACATTTAAAGACAAATGTTAAAACATTGTACTCATGTAACCCATAAATAGGTAAAATCGTTATACTTATATCTCTATACAATGAAGTGGTTGGATATGTAACTGGTAATTTGTATATAGACTTTAACGCCTTATTTTGCATACGTTGTAAAGATTTCAAATGGTTGTTGCATTTGTTATATGTATAGACACTCGCCAAATAATTCAGATGCGAATGTATTAGGGATTGATATATCATTAATTTTGCTTTCTCATTTAGTTTATGTTTAAATTTGTACAAAATACCAATTGCAGGCGCTATTTTCTTTTTCATCTCAGTTATATGTTAATCCCAACACAAGTTACTTTGCAAAGTGATTCCCAAATACTTAGTTGAATGTATTTCATTTATAGTTTCTCCATCTACATATACCGAAAAATTGTTGTCATGATGCAGTGACTGTGGTCTAAAGCGAATAAGTTTTGTTTTCTTCGAGTTCAGCACTAAACGATTTAAACTTGCATATTAAAAAATTAATGCTGCATCTCTTTCAATGCAGGTTTTCAAAACTAAGTCATACTTGTAAGGATACAATAAGCATACGTCATCCGCAAACATATATAATTGACCAGTTAAACCAAGATTTTTTAAGTCATTCAAATAAATTGAAAAAAGGAGTGGACCCAAACCACTCCCCTGAGGGACTCCATATTTTACAGAGTTAGAGTTATTTATTTGAACATATTGCTTCCTGTTGGAAAATTAACTTTGGAACAGATCAAGTTCACGGCCTTGGATACCGTAAAATGGTAATTTTTGCAATAAAATTTTATGATCGACCAGATCGAACGCCTTTGCAAAATCGAAAAAGATTCCAGCAACCCGGACAAATCCTTCATCTAATCCATTACAAACAAATTTAACAACATTGAACACAGCGTCTTCAGTACAACAACCTCTTCGAAAACCAAATTGATACTTATATAAAAGTTTATTCTCTTCCAAGAAGTGTAAAAATCTATCATACAGCAGTTTTCAAAAATTTTGTCAATTGTAGAAGGAACAGATATAGGGCGATACTTTCCAACTTCAGTTGCATTAATTTCCTTTGGTATTGGAACTAATTTATGTATTTTCAATATATCCGGGTATACTGAAATATTAATCATCTTATTGAAAATATCCACTAATATTGACATAATTTCATCTTTACACTCCTTGACAAATTTAGGTGATATATTGTCATTACCAGGACTTTTGTTGACCTTCATGTTCAGAAATATCATTTATATTTACATTATTTAAAGGAAAATGGTATTGTAGTTGTGAAAGTGTACGAAACGAGTTAAACGAGTCACCAGGGCAGATTTCAATTTGTTGCTTAAGATCCTCTATAGTATTAAGAAAGAAGATATTGAAACAGTTTACCTTCATTTCATCATCCAAAATTCTTTGTCCTTGAGAATCATTTAGGTTTATATTTTTTCTTTTTGATCTACCAAGAGTATTATTTATGAAATGCCAACTCTTTTTGGGATCATTTCCCATCTTAGCTAAGTTTTCAATATAATAGTTATCTATACATTTTTTATTTGCAACTTTAATAACTTTATTTATTCTTTTTAACGATTCCTCAATATTCTGCTTATTTCTTGTTTTTCTTCTTTTCTTTAACAACTTTTCTTTTAATAGTATTAATTCCTGAAGATTTTGGTTAATCCATGGTGTAATTTCAAATCTTAATTGTTTTTCCCTTTTTGTGACGATAGTCGAGTGTTTTATAGCAGCTTCCATGCAGGTAATCAACGTATTTGACAGATATGAAACATTTATCATAGTCACAATATGTTTTTGAATATTCCATATGATTTTTGATTGGAGTTACGTTTTTAAATTTGCAACTGAGGATATTGTGATCTGACAAGTCATATTCTGTCGAGTCCACAAAAATTCTCTCTCTCTGTTTATAAATATTCTCTGCGTCCAGCGATGCGAAATAAGATTACCAGCTCGGTATCAAAAAATTTTTTTCAAGAGTACTTTTTTAACTAACAGATTACTAAATTAAATTTTTTTTCAACTTAAATTTTCAATTTATTTATTCAATAACCTAGCCCAAAAAATAACAGATAAATTCATTTACATTTTGTAATAAACACATAACGAATTAAAAAATTCATTAGCATATAAAGTTTACTTACATATATAAAAACAAGTAAGAAATTATAGCCGGTCTAGACCGACTATACTATACCCTATACCATGGTTTAGGGACCCTATCTCTTCGGTCCAACTAATTCGATACAGAAAATAAGCATAAACCAAATTTGAGTGCCATTGTTATAAATTTTTTTGGCTGCAGATATGAAAAAGTTCATATCAATTATATATGTTTGCGGATGACGTATGCTTATATGGGGACTAGGTCGAAATATGGACCGATCCTGACCATATTTGGTAAAGTCACTTATATTTTGAAAAAATAAACACAAACCAAATTTGAGAAAAATCTGTGCAATATTTTTGTTTTTTGATAGATTTAAGTGAAGATCGGGAATCAGCTCTATACGGGACCTATGGCTAAGAATTGTCCTATAGGGATTATTTTTGGACTACTGATTAATGGATATAATAAACACATACAAACCCAATTTGACTGAGGTCTATATGATAATTTGGATCCTATGGCAATTTATTTTGATTTCGTAGAGGTCATTTGTATGGGGACTAGATCTGAACATGAACCGAATTTCACCAATTTCATCCTATGGCCGATAAAAGCTTATATACCAAATTTCATCAAAATATATTCATATTTGCGACCTGTAGTTTGATTACAAAGTTTACATGGACACACAGACGGACGGACGGACGGACGGACATCGCTAAATCGACTCAGAATGTAATTCTGAGTCGATCGGTATAATAAAAGATGAGTCTAGGTCAAATATTTGTGGTAGTTACAAACAGCAGCACAAAGTCATTATACCCAAACCACATGGTGGCATAGGGTATAAATATATGTTAATATAAAGAAAAAACTCTCAATGTAAGATCAAGTACGTGTAATAGCATGTTCAGACGGCAAAATGAACCACTTGATTCGCTCTCTGAATCATGATTGTGAACCTTAGTGTTCAGACGAGAGTTCTTGTTTCATTTTGACGTTTATATATTTTGTGCAAATATTTGAAGACATCCTTCTACACTTTTCGTTTCACTATTTCATTTTTTTTCCATTTTTATTTGAATACATATATGTAAATATATACTTTTTATTTGTTAAATGTTTCTATTTATTTTATTGCACAAATTAATTTTTTGTTTTTTCTTTGTATATATTTTTTTGACAGCTAGTTTAGATAAACTAGCGATAATTTCTGATCAAACTTGGAGATGACACTCAATGTTTCTAGGTTCACAACTAGGTTCATTTTGAACCAAGTAGATTCGCTCTCAAAATTTTGTAGGGCAAATCATGTAGATTCAATCATGATTCGGGTACGAACCGTGAATGAGAGAGCGAACCGCGAATCTTTCTGTCCGTGTGAACATAGCATAATTAACTTAAGTAATGTTTTAATTACATATATAAAAAATATACATTTCTTAAAGGAACGCGATATTTTTACTGAGATTAAAAACAATTAAATACATATAATTTTAAAAGTGTTTAATAAGATCAACGCTTATTAGAAAGATCGAAGTTAAAACAAGCAGTGCTGTTGGATTTTAATAAGTCTTTGGTTTGTATAAGACTAGATACTGTTGGAACGTGGTCTGTTTTTTGTTTTGTTATTATTAGATTTTGATAAGAAAAAATTCGTTCTACATTTGTCGATGAGTGTGGTATGTACAAAATTCAATTATTGAAGGTTCCTCCATATCACCCATATTGGGTATTAAAGTTTTCAAAATTTGGTCTCATTTGGAAACATTTTAATTAAAAGTGGCTTAATGCTGATAGTTTTAACAGATAAAACAGTTTCGAGTGAAAACTTACGAAACAAAATAAGCATTTTATTGTCCTCAGAACTTCGCAAATTAAGTTTTCCATACTTCTTTAGCCATGGAAAGCTCTTAGTCTATGTATCCCTGAAAGGAATAATGTTTTGTCTAATTTGTGCTAAAAGTTGTTTTTTTTTTAGTTTGGTCGCTTTCCTGTCATTGAAATTCTTAAATAAAACCTATCTGGCTTCATCAATTATCACTTTTTTTAAGCTTCAACCTCGAACAAAACTTTTTGGCAACTTTTACCGAACCCCTTTTTATGTCCTCCACCCCAGTGTTCAGAGGTTAAATGTAAGTTTGTCATTCCGTTTGTAATAATTAGAAAAAAATCTGGACCCAATAAAATATATACTTATATTCCTGATTCTTAAGCGGAGTTGATATAACGATGTCCGTCTGTCCGTCTGTGGAAATCATGATCACGACCTTAATAGGTCAGCTAGGGTGCTCGTTGGTATTAAAAATGATTCACTAACATCCTGAGAAGGTTTCTGTTTTCATGAAAATTGGTTTAGTAATGGCTTAATTATGGTTTCATAGTATTCAAATTAATATATAAAAGAGAAGTGCTTTTATAATATTATAAGTAGTGTGTTTATGGCGTTTCTAGAACAGTTTTTACCTATTGGCTTTGATCTAGTTCCAATAGTTACCGCAAGTAGTTCCGCAGAGGGAGTTAGGATCGTTTTGGCAACTCCGGTTTTTAGCAAAGTCACAAACCTTCTTTTCCCGTTAACTTTGAATATTTAAGAGTTGGTCGAAAATGTTGATTTGTTTCTAGGTGGCGCTGCTATTAATCAAGTTTAATTTTAAATATTTTAGATTTTTTTAAACATTTCATTCCCAATAACATGTTTTTTCTTTTAGGTACCGATAATGTGGCGCTAGGTATCTTCAACTTATAATTTTTGCTGCTATAAAGTTTGTTTTATCTTTAATTGAATGAATATTTAGTTAATTTTTGATTAAATATGTAAAATTAAGAGAGTTTTTTACCAAGAGTCTAAAAGTATACCACATATTTTTTTTTATTATATGGAGGAATTAGCAATTATATCGTATTTTAATAAGTTTTTTTTATATTCATCGTATCCAATATTAGAGAATAATTTAAGGAAGTTGTATATTTCCTTCAATATCATGTTGATATTGTTCCAATATATTTTTTTTTTGCTTCTTATTAAGTAAAATTCTAGTATGGTAATTTAAATATCACTTTTCAGACTTTAATATTTATTTACTAAATTTGTTATTACATCAGATCAAAACTTTATTTTTTTCAAATATTAACGATTTTCAAACAATTGTTTTCAAATATTTACGAATTGAAATAAAAAAAAATGCATTCTATTCAATAATTTTTTACTTTCAACTTATAATTTACATTTGTATATTAGGGTGACAGCCATTTTTTTTTTTTGGAATTTCAAGACGCGCCGGTCGGATCTAAAACGTAAGTGCGCAAAATTTGAGCCAAATCGGACAATGCTTTCTGGGCGCGCATTGAGTTCAAAGTTCAAAAATGCATTTATATGGGAAAATTATCAAAAAAAATAATTTTTCACAAAAATTTTGATATTAATAATAGCGTTTCAATTAAACTAATTAGTAAACCATAATCTAGAGAAAATAACTTTCTAATAAAACAACAAAGTCTATTATCAGTTGAAAAAGAGCCAAGTTATATCAAGTTCCCCAGGCAATATATGCGCTGCAGACCACTTGATTAAGAAAATCGAGCTCACATTTTTAAAGACATTGAAATAATTTACAACAACAACATTTTTGCATTCCCCTGATCCCAAAATGATCTTATGTAAAGTATTTTGCTTCTCGTCTATTGTTATGCCGTTCTAAATTAATGCCAAAACGGTACGTATTTTTTAGCACTATTTCAAAATCCCAAATTTTACTTTATCAAAAATTTAGTTCAAGAAATTTACCGAAATCAACGATTGGACTTCAAGGTCTTATTAGCAAAATATATGTGATTAAAAATGCCAGATATTGTAGGTATCATGTTCTTAATTTGGCGAGGGCAGCGTTTTTATTTAAGCGGATTTGAAGAAAAATTTGATTTTTCATATTTTTTCAACTTTTAGGCTATATCTTTTTGGTGTTTTCATATCTCAAATATCTTTTATCAAAATATTATACTACTTGATATATGTTCTCAATCTTGGAAGTTAAGGTTGTATCGAAAGACTATAAAATGTCCATCTTTAAGGTCAAAATTCAAATTTAAGGAGAGTCATATTTTTTGAAACAAAATATCGAAATAATATATATTTGCTGAGGGATTTCGATAAAACTTGCTGATAAATTTGAAGCTGCAAACCAGAGGTAATTTTTTCTTTAAATATAACACAATATTTTTAGTTTTACACTCAAAATAGGTGTCAGTAAAAAGTTTTTAAATACTTTTCTATCACATTTAACAGTTTATATACTAATTTTTAACATTTTTTTCAACAATTATAAAAACTTAATAGAGAACAATGGTCAATTATTACACTCTTAAAAAAAATGGTAAAAATTACAGAGTACAATCAATAATACAATCAATAATACAAATCAAATTTCACAAATACAAAACAAATACAATAAAATAGAAATTTGAATGAAATAAAAGAAAAATTCAATAAATAGAAATAAATTTGGATCAGCGCCATCTATTGACTCACTCTCGGCAATGCCATGCGATAGAATTTTCTGTAATTTTAGAAGATCTATTCTCATTTAACACAAAAAACGTCTTTAAGCGATTTAAAATATCCACTGGTTCTTTAAAGAAGACCCGCGTATATGGGAATTTAATGAAGAATTTAAAAGAGGAAAAGAAATTGTTAAAAGTTTAAGTGTTGTCAACGATTGTGCTGAAAGAGGGATTAAACTTATCCAGGAATACCATTATAAAATCACGAAGGATGAGGAGCAAAAGCAACACTTACTAAAAGTAATTTTTGAAATTATTTTGCTTTGTTATTAATTGTACTAATATTTAGTTTTTTTGTAATTTTTCAGGTGGTACAAAGCTACAGAAAACAATATTCCAAACAGTCTTTAACTAGAGATTTTGAGCTATAAAATAATTTTCTAAAATTTATTAAAAATTTTAAATTGTTTTTAAAACTTGTCATAAACTAATGAATTCTCTAATTTTTTAATACTGTAATTTAATATGTAATTTATTATAAATAAAAGTAAAAACCAGCCTTTAAATTAATATAAAAGTTCTTTCAAATAATAAATTTTGTGGGTCATTTTGATCTAGTGGAAGCAATAGTGTTAACTTAATTTTTTAGATTTTTTTTATGTTAGTTAGTAAGAATTAAATGTCTAAAATGACAATAAAGTCAAAAATTTTGAGTGTGTCAATTTGACCCCCTGGTATATTTTGGGTTAATTACAAAAAATATTTTAAATTACATTTTCTAAAAAAAAAAAAAATAATAGATTTAGCAATTTACACGATACACGAAATAAATTAAAGCTATTTATTATATAATTTTCATTTATTTTCGAATATTCTGTATGACTTGACCTTTGACCTCGTTGCGCCTCGTGTTAACGATGTCCGATTTGACCCAAACTTGCAGGAAATACTTTTTAGACCAAGTGTCAAATTCCGCCCGGCGCTCCTTTAGATTCGAAAAACTAAATTTGTTCATACAAACCGCTCTCACCCTAATGTATATATGTATGTATGTATTTTCAATTTTTATACCCTATACCACTATGTGGTTTGGGTATAATGACTTTGTGCTGCTGTTTGTAACAACCAAAAATATTTGACCTAGACCCATCTTTAATTATACCGATCGAATCAGAACCACTTGCTGAGTTGTTTTAACAATGTCCGTCCGTCCGTCCGTCCGTCCGTCTGTGTGTCCATGTAAAGCTTGTAATCAAACTGCAGGTCGCAAATAAGAATATATTTTGACGAAATTTGGTATATAAGCTTCTATCGGCCATGGGATGAACGCTATTGAAATTGGTGAGAATCGGTCCATGTTCAGACCTAGCCCCCATACAAATTACCCATATGAAATCGACATAAATTGCCATAAGATCCAAATTGTCATATAGATCTTACTCAAATTGGGTTTGTATGCGTTCATTATATCCACTAATGAGTAGTCCAAAAATGATCCCTTTGACCCCATATAGAGCTGCTTCCCGATTTTCACTTAAATCTATTAAAAAACATAAATATTGCACTGATTCTTCTCAAATTTTGTTTGTACATATTTTTGCAAAATACAAGAGACTTTACCAAACATGATCAGGATCGGTCCATTTTTGGACCTATTCCCTTTATAGATATAGCATCCGATATGAACTTTTTCATATCTGCAGCCAAAAAAATTAATAAAAATCCCACTCAAATTTGGTTTTTGCTTATTTTCAATGTCCAGTTAGTTGGGCCTAAGAGACAGGGTTTCTAAACGCATGGTATAGGGTATCGTATAGTCGGTAGACCGACTAAAATACTAAAAACAATATAAAAAATTAAAAAAAAATATAAGGAACTGTGTTTTTGGAGCTGTACCCGAATGGGTACAATGGCGTAATAGTATGTTATATTTATACCCTATACCACTATGTGGTTTGGGTATAATGACTTTGTGCTGCTGTTTGTAACAACCAAAAATATTTGACCTAGACCCATCTTTAATTATACCGATCGAATCAGAATCACTTTCTGAGTTGATTTAACAATGTCCGTCCGTCCGTCCGTCCGTCCGTCCGTCCGTCCGTCCGTCCGTCCGTCCGTCCGTCCGTCCGTCCGTCTGTGTGTCCATGTAAAGCTTGTAATCAAACTGCAGGTCGCAAATATGAATATGTTTTGATGAAATTTGGTATATAAGCTTTTATCGGCCATGGGATGAACGCTATTGAAATTGGTGAGAATCGGTCCATGTTCAGACCTAGCCCCCATACAAATTACCCATATGAAATCGACATAAATTGCCATAAGATCCAAATTGTCATATAGATCTTACTCAAATTGGGTTTGTATGCGTTCATTACATCCACTAATGAGTAGTCCAAAAATGATCCCTTTGACCCCATATAGAGCTGCTTCCAGATCTTCACTTAAATCTATTAAAAAACAAAAATATTGCACTGATTCTTCTCAAATTTTGTTTGTACATATTTTTGCAAAGTACAAGAGACTTTACCAAACATGATCAGGATCGGTCCATTTTTGGACCTAGTCCCTTTATAGATATAGCATCCGATATGAACTTTTTCATATCTGCAGCCAAAAAAATTAATAAAAATCCCACTCAAATTTGGTTTTTGCTTATTTTCAATGTCCAGTTAGTTGGGCCTAAGAGATAGGGTTTCTAAACGCATGGTATAGGGTATCGTATAGTCGGTCTAGACCGACTATAATTTTCTTACTTGTTTTAATGTGTGAAATTTTTTGAAGCATTCTTTTTCAACACAAAGCGCAACATCACATTGTTCACACAACCATCTGATTCTGTTATGGCGTTCACGGCACCATAATTGATTTTTTATCCTTTTAGGAAAGTGATTTCCAGCAGTAGTTGCAACCCTAGAAACCAGTTACCATTTGGAAGTGTATACTTTCTGGGTATAAATTGCGTTGAAACTCTAGCAAGTCCATTTGAGATTTGTTTGCAGTTTTATAACTTCCATGCATTTACCATGGCAGAACTCAACATTGCTGTAAAAAGCGGCCACCACCATTTTTTCCTCGGAATTTTATACGGTAATTATTCACAGCTTGATCGTGAAGGTCAACGCCACCCATTCCCGAATTATATTCTGCAACCAACCTCGGTTGGCTAACACTAATTTTAGCTTATTCAGTTGAACACCACCGGCTAACCATATGCATTGGTTCGATACTTTCGAAATTGGATCCTACGGCCAAATCTCACTGGCTTACCTCTGATGAATTGTTTGGACGAGTGGCTACGAAAGTAACGTACCATTGATTCATCAACTGACAGCTTCTCATACATGTAACCATACTGACAAAAATTGTTGGAAAGTAGTATTGATAAGGGTCTCACTTTGGCCATTTTATCAGTAGCATCTTAATTAGTGTTATCAGCCAAATGAATAAAACGTTTTATTATTTTCAAATCTTCTCCGTTGAAGGAAAAATAGTGCTCGTTAGCTTGCGACACGTAAATGCAAGTTTGCTCAACGATTAAATTAACTATTTTTTCATCAAACAAAGTTTCGAAAATTTCAACTGGTGATTTCCCATTCAGGTCTGATATCATATTGAGCTCATTGTTTAAAAAAAAAATTGTTTGAGGCATTTGAACATCGCATGGTGTTTTTGTCCAATTAGGAATTTTTTGCTTAATTTTGGGGACATTATTTTCTGTCTCAACTGCTCAAGTGGAATATCATCTTCACTGTCACTACCAAAAAATATTTCTACTTCACCTGGTACATCATTTGGCATGAGATCGACAGCAATATCCTCAGCAACACCTTCATTTTCATCCGTATTGCTATCGGGATCTGGTGGAATAATTGCTATATCAAAATTGTGGTGATCTTCATTTTCCAAAAAATCAAGAGCGCTGTTCAAGATTTTAAAACGTTTGCCATAAAAACTTGACGTTTTGATGGGTTGAAATTCCATTTTAGAGTAAGGAAAAATCTAAAAAAGTGAATACCTAATGAGCCATTGTACTCAATTGGGTACACCGATTTTTCTACTCACTTAGCGTTATCCACAATATTTTCTCCAAATTTTTATAAAATGTACACACACTCTCTCTACTTCACAAAACTATAAAAAAATTCTTGCTTGCAAAAAACGGGTTTTACTCTACGCAGCTTAAATGTTACTGATCTAGCTAATATTCGCAAAAGTGAAACAGCATTATAAAAACAAGACAAAATATAAAGCGACGGTATTATATTTAAAAAAATTTTTTTATGTGTTTTTTCAAGCACGGTATATTGAATGCAAAACCAGAGGAAACGTTGTCTAATTTCTCTCGTTACAAAATTTATGCGTGTTTAGATATTGCCTTTTTTCTGTACTCAAGCGGGTACAATGGCTGGGAATGGGTTAAGTAAATATATATCCAATTTTAATGTTTGATATCATAATTTAAATTTCACTTTTCAGACTTTAATATTTATTTACTAAATTTGTTATTACATCACACCAAATCTATTCTTATTTTCTATTTTCTATTATTATTTTTTTTATCTTAGAGTTTTCTCTTCATATTATGTTATACGTTTTCTAAAATAAAATTGTTGTAATAACTAGAATCGTTTATAAAATTATATTATTTCAAAGAAAAAATTTTAGACAGCACACTAACATGAAGTCACGTTTCTATGATTTGTAATATTTTCAGTTTTTTTATTTCCGATTTTCAATTTTCAATTTTTAATTTTAGTTTTAGTTTTTCAATTTTTAGTTTTTTATTTTTTAAATTTTTGATTCTTCAATTTTTACTTAAGTTTTTAGTTTTTTAATTTTTAATCATCGATTTTCAATTTTTAATTTTAGTTTTAGTTTTTTAATTTCTAATTTTTAGTTTTTTATTTTAGTTTTAGTTTTTCAATTTTTAGTTTTTTAGTTTTTAAATTTTTGATTTTTCAATTTTTAGTTTTTAGTTTTTTATTTTTTCAATTTGTTAATTTAAGTTTTTAGTTTTTAGATTTTCAATTTTTAATATAAGTTTTAAGTTTTTAGTTTTAAATTTTAGTTTCTTAATTTGAAGTTTTTAACATTTAGTTTAATTTATTAAACATTTTTTTAAAATACTTTTATACTTTGAGTTAGTTTTGATTAAATATAGAAAATGAGGAACGTGAAACAAAAATTCTTATAATTATTATTCCAAACAATATTAGAGAATAATTTAAGGATGTTGTATATTTCCTTCAATATTATGTTATTTCTTACTGAATATACAAAGCTTACAAATAATCTTTCTTAAATAGTTTTATTTTTTAGAAACAAACATTTTATATTTGGTCTAATTTAAGTTTTTATTGTCATTTTTCTATCCAGATTGTAAAAGTTTCACTATCTTCAAAATTAATTAAATTTACTAAAATTTAACATATTTCTATAATAATTTATTCAAATATTGAAAACTTACTGTATTCTTATGGATTTTTTTTTCATATTAGCTAAATGCATATGAAGTTATTTTGAAATTATGAAATATTCTTTATTTTATTTTTTTATTATATTTATAATAGTTTAAGTTAAAGTTCTTCATATTAGCACAATTTAAATAAATTCTAAATAAATTTTGTTGCGATTATTTCTATAATTTTTTTTTTGAAAAATAAAAACCGAATTTTTAAAAAAATTACCTTTGGTTATATATGATATTTTTTTAAGAATTAATAAAATATTTTGTTTACAAATGAATTTTTGTAGGGAATCATTTACATTTCCAAAAATTGTTGAAACAAAGCAGAAATATTTCAGTAAAAATACTACTTATGTAATTGAATTTTTAGAATCATTTGAGAAAATATTCGTTTTGCCGACGGCAAAATGCAATTTTTACAATATTAGCAAAATATTTTTTGATTTTTTGAATTTACATTTTTAATAATTCTTTGTTTGAAAACATCAATGAAAAACAATCACAAACATTATATATTTGATGAACCATAGATCCAAATACATACATTGAATCATAAAAAAATTTTTTTTCAAACAAATATTTATAAAATCTTTAATCGTAAGTCTTTTGATTACATTTTTTTTACACCTTTTATTTTCTTAACTTTTATTTTTAACTAGCTGTTTTGACCCGGTCTTGCCCGGGATAAAAAGGCCTTTGACTTGAAAAATGGTTCACTATGCTTACCAGGCGCTGAGTACTTCGTCCCCAATTAACAAATTCCCCAATAAAATGAACTTTCTCCCCAAAAATTTGTATGAATATAAACATCAAATATAACGGAATGGTTCGCAAATTAAAGGATTCAAAACTTTAAAAAATTGAATTACTTCATTCAATAAGTGATCATCATTGAGCAGAGACGTCAAATTCAAGTTTCAGAAATGAAAGACTAATGCGACGTTTAATATTGTGTCGCAAGGTTTCTTTAAGCAACTGCTTATAGTGTATGTGTGGCCTATTTTGATCAACAGGTAATTATTTCACATACGTAGATAAAATTTATCATATGACATTTCACTAAGCTGTGTTCCGCGAGCGAGTCCGCGTCGCGCGTTTGGCAGCCAGACCCGTGCTGCCGCGCAGTTGTTGTCAACTTATTTTAATCGCCAAAATATATTTTTCAGATCTTTGCGATATTTTAGCTGAGCTGTGTGCCGCGAGCGCGTCGCTTCCTCGCAGCTACTACCCGTCCCTCCGCTTAGTTCTCGTTAACTTATTTTAATTCCTAAAACATATTTTTTAGAGCATTGCGATATTTTAGCTGAGCTGTGTTCCGAGAGCGCGTCGCGTCCGCATCCGTCGCGTCCGAGTCCGCGGTCGCGCGCCTCGCGCCGCTTCCGTGCGATTGGCAGCCACACCTGTGCTGCCGCGCAGCTGTTGCCAACTTATTTTAATTGTCAAAATATACTTTTCAGATCATTCCGATATTCTAGCTAAGCTGTATTCCCCGTGCGCGTAGCTTCCGCGCAACGAAATAATGCTATTGAAAACAATACTCATTTTAAATGCATTTATTGTAGGACATATATTGAGAGCAGTATGCAAATGTTTACTAAAATAAATATTTAACAAAATTCATTAAATAAAAATATGTAAAAATTTAAGAATGAATTTGGGGAGTAAGTTCATTTTTTATTTCGATTAAAAAAAAAATGGGGAATTTGTTCATTTCTTTTGGGTACCTTTTTTTAAGTTTTGGGAATTTTTTCACCGTGTAGTTATTTCCGTGTAAACCAAATTTGTATAGTGAAGAAATATACCACACAACAAAATATGAATTTTATATGAAAATTGGGCGTAAAAGTGGGCGTGGTCGGTAAAACTCATATGGCGACCTTCCCTGGAATATGTACTAAATTTCGGAGAAAGACATTGAAAAATAAAAGTTTGTATAGCAATCAAATAAAGAAACAAATAAAAGAAAAAAAATAAGTTTTGTATATATAGAAGTTGGCGCAAAGTAGGCGTGGGCTGTAAGAAGCATATGGTGACCTTCCCTGTAGTATAGAGATCGTGTGACCAAATTTTAGACATCCCTCGAAAAATACAAATTTCTATAGTGAACAAATATACCAAAAACAGAAAATGAATTTTGTATAAAAAGTGGGCGTAGAAGTGGGCGTGGCCGGCAAGAATCATATGGCGACCTTTCTGGAGTACAGAGATCGTGCGTAGCAAATTTCAGAGAAATCGGTTTTAAAAAAAAATTGTGTAGCGAACAAATGTACCAAAAAACAGAATATGAATTGTATACAAAAAGTGGACGTTAAAGTAGGCGTGGTCGATAAAAAGTTAATGGTGACCTTAGCTGGAGTACAGGGATCGTGTGTACCGAATTTCAGAGAAATCTGTTACCAAATAAAAATTTGTATTGTGAACAAATATGAATGAAACATAAAATGAATTTTACACACAAAGTGGGCGTAAAAGTAGGCGTGGCCGGTAAAAAGTATATGGCGACCTTTCCAGGGGTATAGAGATCGTGTGTGCAAAATTTCAGGAAAATCCGTTGAAAAATAAAAATTTGTATAGCGGTCAAACAAACAAACAAACAAACAAACAAACAAACAGAAAATGAATTTTATATATATAGATTTTAGTTTTTTAATTTTGGATTTTTATTTTTTAATTTTTAGTTTTTAGTTTTTTGATTTTCAATTTTTAATTATTAGTTTTTTTAATTTTAGTTTTTGATTTTAAATTTTTAGTTTTTTAATTTTAGTTTTTGATTTTAAATTTTTAATTTTTAGTTTTTTAATTTTAATTTTTACTTTTCAGTTTTTAATTTTAGCTTTTTAGTTAGTATAATTGACTTTTAAAAATTAATTTTCAATTTTTAGACTTTATCAAATGTATTTTCATCTAGAACAATTAGTTTTAGTTTTTTTTACTTATCATTTTCTAAAATTTTACCAATAACACCATTTAAAACTGAAGAAATAATTATTGGTAGAATTTCTCGATTTTGAATAAGATCTTTTCTCGTAAAAATATTCATATAAAATATCTACAAAATTAATTAAAATTACTAAAATTTGAACGTCTCTCTCTAATAATTTAATAAAATATTGAAAACTTACTCTATTCTTGTTAAATTTTTTCATACTAGCAAAATTCATATGAATTTATTTTACAATTTTGCTTTTCACAAATGAAATTAAAATCGATTTATTTATCGTTTTTACAAAAAATTTAAATATCTAGCTACATTTTAATCAAAATATAGGCAATTAAAAAATGAAATTTTTATAATATTTACAGAATATTGTTTTATTTTTGAATTAACATTGTTAATATTTCTTTGTTTGAAAACGTCAATGAGAAGTATATTGATGCAAATAATCATCATAGGACAATTTTTCAAATTATTATATAATGCTATGAAAAAGTTGATAAAGGACTATGGAAAATGTTGATAAAAGAAAAGATTTTAAAAAAGTGTATGCATGGGAGAATAGGAGTATGAAGTTGGGAGCTTATAGCTAAACCCAATTTTCATAGTTTGTTGAAATGATTACAATTGAAATGTGTAGAGTGCGAACACACCGCCCGCCCCCTTTAACCGATTTTGACGATTTTAAATAGCAACTCCTTTGGGATGTTAATAAACGATTTTATACAAAAACGAACGGTCTAGCTTAGATATTGATAGCGTGATCGTGATTTCCACAGACAGACGGATAGATGGACAGATATTCATCGTTAAATCAACTTCCCTTGTTATAATGGTCAAGAAAATACATGGTTTTGGGGTCTCCGGAATTTATTTCGATGAGTTACAAACGGAATGATAATACCCTCTGCCACTGAGGTGTGGAGTGTATAAACACATAGAAACGAATATTTTCTCAAATAAAGTTAAAACATATTCTAAATAACCGAATTTAAAGATTTTGCGATAAATCTTATTGAAACGTTAGTGTAATCTATAAAAATTTTGATTTTTTAAGTTTATGTTGGGTACATTTGATTATGTGAAATATGATTTCAAAAATATTTGTGAATAAAAATTTTAATATGGTAAATATAATAAGCAAAAATTTTTGTTCATTGAATTATTATAGGCTTAATAAAATCATATAATTTTGTAAACAAAAAAAATAAAAAAAATAAACTATTAAAAAAAATCTTTTCTAAATAAATTATTCTATCCAAAACACAAAAATAACTAATACTATGTTCTCACTGCAGCTAAATCCGCATTTGACTCGCTTTATAGTGGATTTAATTAAAGCTGGTCATTTTTTGGGTATATAAATTCTGTCAAAATAAAACCCTCGCTTTAGCTAAATCCAGAATAAATCCAACAGAAATCAGGGATGTATTGTGCAATTCGCCGCAAAATGAACAAATTTACAACGCTGCAGCAGAAAATTTGCATCATTTTACGACTGTGTATTTTCATTTACAACAAAACAAAACAAAAATTCATAAACAAAAGCAGCAAGTGAGTATAGCAAAGAATTGTTTAATTAAAAAATTATTTATTTGCCTTTTTTATTTATTATTTTAACTTGTTATTCAATTTCAGCATGTCGAAAGTAAAGCAATCGCGTAAAACATGGTGTATTGGGGCGGAAACGATGTTGCTGGATTTGTGGGAGGAAAAGTTATCGCAGCTCCGCGGATGTCGCAGAAATATCCATGTTTATGAGGAAATCGCCGCGGAGCTGGGAAAACACTTGTATTTCTTTTCAAAAAATGAAATACAAGTGAAGATAAAAAATCTCACAAATCGGTACAGGTAAATATTTTATAACACATATGTATGCAATTGCATCTTGATTGAAATAACTTTGTTTTTCAGAAAAGAAAAATTGGTGGTCGGGAGCTCTGGTGGGTCACCCTCGGAGTGGCCTCATTATTTGAGAATCCACCAAATCCTCGGTGGGTTCAAAATTCACAACACAACCCAAATTATTGAGGAAAGATTTTGTAAGTATGAAAATTTATTTTATTTCAATATACATATATAAATATTTTGGTTTATTTCAGATGAAAATGTGTCAACAGCACCATCAACATCAGCAGCAACTTTATCAATTTTACCTCAATCCCCACTATCGTCACCAGCTCCGTCACCATCAGCAACAACAATGACAATTCCATCGCCACTCTCATCACCAGCTCCATCAACATCAGCAGCAGCAGCTAAAAAAACAATGTCAATAAGGAAGTATTGGCCAAAATTGATGAATTGGGTGGCCTAATGAAGGACCACATGAAGAAGTCGGAAGACTACGATGAAAAATTCTATCAATTAGTAGTTGAAAAAAAAAAAAATGAATTAGTTAAATACTTCAAACAAAATGAAGAATTCATGTCAAAAGTGATGAACTTTCTTGAAAAAAAATAAAATTATATTATATATATTTATCGAAAGATCATCACTTTTGACATAAATTCATATTTTTCAACTTCTAATTGATAAACTTTTTCATCGTAGTCTGATATATACATACATATATATTATGTATTACACAATATAGTTTTAAGTTTTGTACTTTTTTGTTTCTTTAATTTTTATGTTTAATAAAACTCAAATTGAATTGAAAAAACCAAAATTGTATTTGGCTTTGGTCAAGGGGATTATAAACCATAAACAATCATCAAAAATAAATTACTTACACAAAAATGTAGCCAATGCGTTCCTAATTTCTGCTGCTTTAGGTTCGTTGAAAAAGATGGGATATGAGGTTTCTGGTTGAGGCCGCATGTTATCGACATTTCTTTGTACTTCTAACCACTTTCGGTTAATATGGTCGTTTTCCCCATTTAAAAAATTATGCAACACACAGCAAGTTTTTATTACGATGTTGACATTTTTTATATGGTTATCGATGCCTTTCCCAATGCGTCGAAAACGAGCTTTTAAATGTCCAAATGCATTTTCAACAACTCTTCTGCATTTTGACAGAGTATAATTAAAATTCCTTTCGTTTTCGCTTTGATTAATATAAAACGGGTAAGGTTTCATAAGATTTGGTGTTAATCGAAACGCAGAATCCCCAAGGATTAAAATAGGTATTTCGACATTCATAATGCTCCTACTCATGTCTTGCATTAACTCAGAATTAGCAAGGCTACGTTTCAATGATGATTGTTCGAACAATTGGGAGTCGTTACATTTACCCATTGCGCCAACATTAATATAAAGGAAGCGATATCTGAAATAATAATTTCATTAAATAAAAATAAATTATAAAATATGTACACTTAAACATACCTGTAATCCACCAATGCCAACAGAACAGTCGAGTACCACCCTTTATAGTTGTAGTAGTCCGAAGCATCCTCCTTATCGGGATGTATTTCAATATGACATCCATCTATAAGTGTTTTGAAAATCGTTGTATTTTTGTTATACTTATGTATATACACTTACCAAGCGCACCCAAACATTGAGGAAATCCCAATGCCTCAAACCCATTTCTGCACTCCTCGATTTTTGATCTGGTAAGAGGGAAGTGATTTAAGTACAACGGCTGCATAACGTCCCAGGCTTCTTGGCAGAATTCCAACAAAACATTACATACGGTAGTCTTTCCAACCCCAAATAAATTGGCTATGCTTTTGTACTCGGCAGATGACCCCAATGCATACAACGCAATGGCAACACGCTTCTCAACAGGAATCGCTTGACGAAACTGTGTATTTTTCTTTTCCAAATTTTTCATGAGCGCAACTAATTTTCCAAAGCTTTTGCGGGATAAACGAAAATTATTTGTAAATGTCGCGTCGTCTTGCAGTTGGCAGTCGATTTCCCAAAACGATGCAGTACGTTCCTACAAACATGTTTTACTTAAATAACTGATTTTTTAAAATCGTAATTTGACTCACCTTCACCCAACACAATTTTTCTTTATTTAAATTGTTATAATAAACCTTGTACAAAAGTTGAATAGTTTCCCACATCATAATAAGAATTTGTGCATCGGCTTTACGCCGATTAACTCGCGTCTTTTGCAATGTATCACAAATAAATTTGTCTGTATTATGTTGCATTTTCTTCGTGATGTCCATTATGGAAATAATTTTGATAATATAATTTAAATTTTGCATTTCACTTTTAACTTTTTTTTTCGCAAAATTTGTTTTCTCCAAAACAAAAACTATTAAAATGTAAATAAACAATTCGTTCGAACAGCTGTGCAGCAACTGTCAAACTAAAGCTACTAATTGTAGTGAGAACGGTGGAGATTAAAAAATAAAGCTAATGCGGATTTAGCTGCAGTGAGAACATAGTATAACTGAAAGATACCTATCTTCCCTACATTGAAATGTTCTAAAAAAATGCAATGTAAATATTTTATACGAATTGTAACAACAAAAATATATATCTATATAGATTTTTTTTATAAATTATAACAAAAGCTGTAGGTTTTGAAGCCATAAAATTATTCATCTGTTGTTTTTATTAACTCATATCCCAAAAAAAAAAATAAATAAAAATAAAATTAAAGTTATTCGATAAGGAAAAGACTACAGAGTAAGTTGTTGTAAAAACTTACAAATAAAGCTGTATAGGCTTGATATTCTACTAACTGTTAATAGCTTTCAAAATCTTATAAAAAAGCATACTAAAGCTTTTTTTTCTTTGAAAAACCAGTACTATGAACTAGTGCAATAATAAAAAAATTGAAAATACATTCAAATAAAAACTAATATATAAACATATAAATTATAAGTTGAAATTAAACAAGTAAGAAAATTATAGTCGGTCTAGACCGACTATACGATACCCTATACCATGCGTTTAGAGACCCTATCTCTCAGGCCAAACTAACTGGACATAGAAAATAAGCATAAACCAAATTTGAGTGGGATTTTTATTAATTTTTTTGGCTGCATATATGAAAAAGTTCATATCGGATGCTATATCTATATGGGGACTAAGCCCAAAATTGGACCGATCCTGACCATGTTTGGTAAAGTGTCTTGTATTTTGCAAAAATATATACAAACAAAATTTGAGAAGAATCAGTGCAATATCTTTGTTTTTTGATAGATTTAAGTGAAGATCGGGAAGCAGCTCTATATGGGGCCTATGAGTAAGAGTTGTCCCATAGGGATCATTTTTGGACTACTCATAAACGGATGTAATAAACGCATACAAACCCTAAGTAGAAAAAATTTTCATATAGAAACAATCTATTCAATTAAAACAACAATTATCACAATGTTCAATAAATCGCTGATGAAGGCTGAAATGTCAGAAACCGGTTCGATTAAGAATACAAGTGCAGTTATGAATTTTTGAAATATATGCTTTCTTCTTCTTTACCACGCACCATTTAAACAAAATTAAAATTTGCAATAATTGCAATATGTCTGAAAAATGACTAAATCTAACAAACAAAAAATTTCTTCGCTTCAAAAGCGTCATCTCAAATATATGTAAAAGTGCATATGTAGGTATGTACAAAACCGTACATCACATATGACAACTCTTACGAAAACTGAGAATAGTGGAAATTAGAAGTATAAATGCAAAAAATATTCAAAATTCAAAAATAATAATGATTGTTTGTTTGGACAGAGTTGTATCTTCTGAAATTAATACAAAGTAAAGCTGTATGGTACGAAACTGAATTTAACCACACTGCTCGTAGGCCTGACTTTAGGTGAGTGTGTTAAAGCGCTGACCAAAAAGTGCAAGTACGAGTGTATGTGAAGGTTCATGGTTCAAAACCTCACGGCCGCCCTAAGTAGAAAAAATTTTCATATAGAAACAATCTATTCAATTAAAACATAACAATTATCACAATGTTCAATAAATCGCTGATGAAGGCTGAAATGCCAGAAACCGGTTCGATTAAGAATACAAGTGCAGTTATGAATTTTTGAAATATATGCTTTCTTCTTCTTTACCACGCACCATTTTAACAAAATTAAAATTTGCAATAATTGCAATATGTCTGAAAAATTACTAAATCTAACAAACAAAAAAATTCTTCGCTTCAAAAGCGTCATCTCAAATATATGTAAAAGTGCATATGTAGGTATGTACAAAACCGTACATCACATATGACAACTCTTACGAAAACTGAGAATAGTGGAAATTAGAAGTATAAATGCAAAAAATATTCAAAATTCAAAAATAATAACGATTGTTTGTTTGGACAGAGTTGTATCTTCTGAAATTAATACAAAGTAAAGCTGTATGGTACGAAACTGAATCTAACCACACTGCTCGTAGGCCTGACTTTAGGTGAGTGTGTTAAAGCGCTGACCAAAAAGTGCAAGTACGAGTGTATGTGAAGGTTCATGGTTCAAAACCTCACGGCCGCCCTAAGTAGAAAAAATTTTCATATAGAAACAATCTATTCAATTAAAACATAACAATTATCACAATGTTCAATAAATCGCTGATGAAGGCCGAAATGCCAGAAACCGGTTCGATTAAGAATACAAGTGCAGTTATGAATTTTTGAAATATATGCTTTCTTCTTCTTTACCACGCACCATTTAAACAAAATTAAAATTTGCAATAATTGCAATATGTCTGAAAAATGACTAAATCTAACAAACAAAAAATTTCTTCGCTTCAAAAGCGTCATCTCAAATATATGTAAAAGTGCATATGTAGGTATGTACAAAACCGTACATCACATATGACAACTCTTACGAAAACTGAGAATAGTGGAAATTAGAAGTATAAATGCAAAAAATATTCAAAATTCAAAAATAATAACGATTGTTTGTTTGGACAGAGTTGTATCTTCTGAAATTAATGCAAAGTAAAGCTGTATGGTACGAAACTGAATCTAACCACACTGCTCGTAGTCCTGACTTTAGGTGAGTGTGTTAAAGCGCTGACCAAAAAGTGCAAGTACGAGTGTATGTGAAGGTTCATGGTTCAAAACCTCACGGCCGCCCTAAGTAGAAAAAATTTTCATATAGAAACAATCTATTCAATTAAAACATAACAATTATCACAATGTTCAATAAATCGCTGATGAAGGCTGAAATGCCAGAAACCGGTTCGATTAAGAATACAAGTGCAGTTATGAATTTTCGAAATATATGCTTTCTTCTTCTTTACCACGCACCATTTAAACAAAATTAAAATTTGCAATAATTGCAATATGTCTGAAAAATGACTAAATCTAACAAACAAAAAATTTCTTCGCTTCAAAAGCGTCATCTCAAATATATGTAAAAGTGCATATGTAGGTATGTACAAAACCGTACATCACATATGACAACTCTTACGAAAACTGAGAATAGTGGAAATTAGAAGTATAAATGCAAAAAATATTCAAAATTCAAAAATAATAACGATTGTTTGTTTGGACAGAGTTGTATCTTCTGAAATTAATACAAAGTAAAGCTGTATGGTACGAAACTGAATCTAACCACACTGCTCGTAGGCCTGACTTTAGGTGAGTGTGTTAAAGCGCTGACCAAAAAGTGCAAGTACGAGTGTATGTGAAGGTTCATGGTTCAAAACCTCACGGCCGCCCTAAGTAGAAAAAATTTTCATATAGAAACAATCTATTCAATTAAAACGTAACAATTATCACAATGTTCAATAAATCGCTGATGAAGGCTGAAATGCCAGAAACCGGTTCGATTAAGAATACAAGTGCAGTTATGAATTTTTGAAATATATGCTTTCTTCTTCTTTACCACGCACCATTTAAACAAAATTAAAATTTGCAATAATTGCAATATGTCTGAAAAATGACTAAATCTAACAAACCCTATTTGAGTTAGTTCTATATGACAATTTGGATTTTATGGCAATTTATGTAGATTTCACAGGGGTCATTTGTATGGGGGCTAGGTCTGAACATGGACCGATTCTCACCAATTTCAATAGCGTTCATACTATGGCCGACAACAGCTTATACAGCAAATTTCGTCAAAATATTTTCATATTTGCGACCTGCAGTTTGATTAAAAGGTTTACATGGACACACAGACGGACGGACGGACGAATCAGATAGTGGTTCTGATTCGATCGGTATAATAAAAGATGGGTCTAGGTCAAATATTTTTGGTAGTCACAAACAGCAGCACAAAGTCATTATACCCAAACCGCATAGTGGTATAGGGCATAAAAATTATTGCATAGAATGCATTTTTAAAAATTATTGCATAGAATGCATTTTTATACCCTATACCACTATGTGGTTTGGGTATAATGACTTTGTGTTGCTGTTTGTAACTACCAAAAATAGTTGTCCTAGACCCATCTTTTATTATACCGATCAACTCAGAATTACTTTCTGAGTCGATTTAGTGATGTCCGTCCGTCCGTCCGTCTGTGTGTCCATGTAAACTTTTAATCAAACTACAGGTCGCAACTATGAATATATTTTGATGAAATTGGGTATATAAGCTTTTATCGGCAATAGGATGAACGCTATTGAAATTGGTGAAATTCGGTCCATGTTCAGACCTAGTCCCCATACAAAAGACGCCTATGAAATCGACATAAATTGCCATAAGATCCAAATTATCATATAGATCTCAGTCAAATTGGGTTTTTATGTGTATGTTCTATCTATCAGTCAGTAGTCCAAAAATAATCCCTATAGGACAATTCTTATTCACAGGCCCCGTATAGAGCTGCTTCCCGATCTTCACTAAAATCTATCAAAAAACAAAAATATTGCACAGATTTTTCTCAAATTTGGTTTGTATACATTTTTTCAAAATATAAGTGACTTTGCCAAATATGGTCAGGGTCGGTCCATTTTTCGACCTACTCCACATATACATATATATCGCACCCGATATGAACTTTTTCATATATGCAGCCAAAAAATATTAATAACAAAGTCACTCAAATTTGGTTTGTGCTTTTTTTTCTATATCTAATTAGTTGAACCTACGCATGGTATAGGGTATCACATAGTCTTTTTAGACCGACTATAATTTTCTTACTTGTTTTTAGTTCAATTCGTTAATATATGAAAAAAATTGTTTGAAATCGTTAATATTTAAAAAAAAGTGAAGTTTTGATCTGATGTAATAACATATTTACATATTTACATAAATATTAAAGCTGAAAAGTGATATATAAATTCCGATACTATAATTTTACTTAATAAGAAGCAAACAAAAACATATTGGAATAATTATTGTACGAATTTTTGTTTTACGTGGAGCTCTTAAATATCAGCATGATATTGAAATAAATATACAACTTCTTTAAATTAATTTCTAATATTGGAAACGATGAATATAAAAATAAACTTATTAAAAAACAAAATAATTGCTAATTCCTCCATATAATAAGAAAAAATATGTGGTACACTTTTAGCCTGTTGAACAAAAAACCCTCTAAGTTTTACATATTTAATCGAAAATTAACTAAATATTCATTCAATTAAAGGTAAAACAAACTTTATAGCTGCAAAAATATAAACATATAAATTATAAGTTGAAAAAAACTAGCGCCACCTAAAAACATTATCGACATCTAAAGGAAAAAACACGTTATTGGGAATGAAAAGTTTAAAGAAATCTAAAATACTTAAAATTAAACTTGTTTAATAGCAGCGCCACGTAAAAACAAATCAACATTTTCTACTAACACTTAATATTCAAAGTAAACGGGAAAAAAAGTTTGTGACTTTGCTTAAAAACCAGAGTTGCCAAAACGATCGTAGCGCCCTCTGCCTGATCTAGTAACGCCATAAACACACTACTATTACAATATATATAAAAGGTCAATGTTTTCTAACAATCAGTCCAAAATAATTTTTTCCTTGTGCATATCAATTGTGTAAAATTATGCAATATTTTTTTTCAGGGACATACAATTGTTTGGTATTAACTTGCATATCGAATGTATAAGCTATGCATATACATTTTTGATTATTTGTTGCTTTTGTTTTCTTTTTTTTTTGTACACGTGAACAACAAAAAGAAAAAATGTGCATGCATCGTTAAAAAACCAACATACAAAAATCTAATTGTAGGTAGTTATATTTATGCTGATTGCATTTAATTATTGCTTCCAATAATAAAAACCACAAAAATACCTAAAATTTTTGTAAATTATTAATTTTAAACATCATTGTAAAAATCTAGCCATGATAATGTGAAATCTAGCATTGTTTGTCTCTTGAAGTTAACAACATTGGTTAGAACATGGGTGGAGGGTATCAAAGATTCGGCACAGCCGAATTTAATACTCTCACTTGTTTTTTTAATTGATTCAAACCAAAAAAACTATTTTTATTTATTTTTTATTGCTAGATAATATTACAATGGAGAAAAAAGTATGAAGATAAAACGCAAAAGCCAATTTCGTTAATTTTGATTGAATGTCGAAATACCGGTATTAAATACCGGAACTCATTGAGCGGAGTCCCGGTTTTTGGTATTAAGGTATACAGATATTGCATTCCCTAAGTGTAGCTCACTAATAAATAAAGCTTTGTGGAGTGGAGTTATATAGAAAAGAAATGAATTTTTAATTTTTTGATATTTTTCATTGATTCTAAAAGTAGCATATTTATCTGGGGATTTTGTGAGGAGACACATAGCTAAGTTTTGTTGATATTAAAACAGTTAATTATGAACACAATTTGTACTTACGGTCCCCATGTAATGATAATGAGCCACAAGGAGATATGGCATTGTGAACAGTGTTGAATACATAACACCTGCGGCCCAGCTAAAAATGATTACACTTGCTTTAGCACGAGTTAATGCCATCAACGTCATTCCAGTACAATAAAATAGAAGCCCGCCAATATAAACATTCTTGGCTCTGAAATGAGAATATTAATTCAAGTTAATTGATTACATGAATAAATTTACACAATAGATAATAAACATGGACTGAAATTGATTGATATTGTCGTGTATTTCTTGTATTGAGCTTCACATTATAAAATTTCATATGGGTTCTGAGTACTAAAGGGTGATTTTTTAGCTATTATCTTTTTGGCAACACTGGTTTAAACAGCTGACGCACGTTTCGTGTTTTGCTTCATTGTCAAACATCTTCAGTTTGGTCTATAATTTAACCATGAATCGTCTTACAAACGAACAACGCTTGCAAGTTATTGAATATTATTATCAAAATGCGTGCTCTGTTAAGAAAGTTCATCGCGCTTCTTCCATTTTATGGTCAGTTTAATCGACCCACTGAAGCGGCTATCGGGCTATTGTGACTAAATTTCGCACCAAATTTACATTGTTGGACATTAAACCACCAACACGCTTACGTAGAGTGCGAACTAAAGAAAATATCGCAGCTGTATCGGCCAGTGTTAATGATGACCATCAATTATCGATTCGTCGCCGTTCGCAGCAATTGGGCCTCTGTTACTCAACAACGTGGAAAATTTTGCGGAATGATTTAGGTGTGAAGCCTTTCAAAATACAGCTGGTGCAAGAATTGAAGCCGAACGACCTACCGCAACGTAGAATTTTTGGTGAATGGGCTCTTGGAAAGTTGGCCGAAGATCCACTTTTTTACCGAAAAATTGTGTTCAGCGACGAAGCTCATTTTTGGCTCAATGGGTACGTAACTAAGCAGAATTGTCGATTTTGGAGTGAATATCAGCCAGAAGCATTGGAAGAGCTACCAATGCATCCAGAAAAAGTCACAGTTTGGTGCGGCTTATGGGCTGGTGGCATCATTGGACCGTACTTCTTCAAAGATGCGAATCGTAACGTAACTGTAAATGGTGAGCGCTACCGAGAGATGATATCCAATTTTTTTTTGCCCAAAATGCAAGAGCTTGACTTGCATGACATGTGGATTCAACAAGACATTGCCACATGGCACACACCACGCGCAACAATGTACTTATTGAGAGGCGAGTTTGGTGAACATTTTAGTTTACTTTCGGGACCGGTCAATTGGCCGCCTAGATCGTGTGATTTAACGCCTTTATATTTTTTTTGTGGGGCTATGTTAAAGCTCATGTCTATACAGACAATCCCGCTTCAATTGACGCATTGGAAGACAACGTTGAAGCATTTATTCGTGAGATACCGGCCGAAATGTTGGAAAGAGTATGCTAAAATTGGACTAAGCGGATGGACCATTTGAGGCGCAGTCACGGTCAACATTTGCATGAAATAATCTTCAAACATTAAATTATATGCACCGTACTATCGATTCAAATAAAGATTTCATGCATTTTTCTGAATTTTATGTGTTTTTTTTTGGCAAACTTTCCCATAGCTCTTAAAAAATCACCCTTTATAAAGGGGCTGTGTTCAAAACCGATTAATTGCAAGTGAAAGGTTTTTATACCCATTACCACCATGTGGTTTGGGTATAATGACTTTGTGCTGCTGTTTGTAACTACCAAAAATATTTGACCTAGACCCATCTTTTATTACACCGATCAACTCAGAATCACTTTCTGAGTCGACTTAGCAATGTCCGTCCGTACGTCCGCCCGTCCGTCCGTCTGTGTGTCCATATAAACCTTGTAATCAAACTACAGGTTGCAAATATGAATATATTTTGATGTAATTTGGTAATAAGCTCTTACCGTCCTTAGGATGAACGCTATTGAAATTGGTGAAATTCGGTTCATGTTCAGACCTAGTCCCCATACAAACGACCCCTATTAAATTGACATAAATTGCCATAATATACAAATTGGTTTGTATATATTTTTTCAAAACATAAGTGACCAAATATTGTCAGGATCGGTCCACATTTCGACCTAGACCCCATATAAATATAGCATCCGATATGAACTTTTTCATACCTGCAGCCAAAAAAATTAATAACAATGCCACTCAAATTTGGTTTATGCTTATCTTCTATAATGAATTAGTTGGACCGAAGAGATAGGGTCTCTAAACCATGGTATAGGGTATCGTATAGTCGGTCTAGACCGACTATAATTTCTTACTTGTTTTAAAAATAATACTAAACATTGTCAAACGACATGGCCAAAAAGTGAGGAATGCTAATTTAATGTATGCAAATTCATATTCTGTAAAAACGCTAAGAAATAAAAATTAAAAAACTTACTCAAATCTCTGGTATTTCATTTTTTTTTAGGTCTGATAATTAAATCGCAACATGGCCCCATGCAAAATAATATAAAACTTAAAACATTTTTCTTATTTTTTTTTGTATTTATTTATCTTTCAAATAATTCAGTACAATTAAGTTGCCTCAGCGCCTTACTGAGGCGAGTTGGTAAAATATAACATATTTTATATTTTAAAATATGTTATATTTTATATAATTACATTATAAAAAATGTTTATGAAAATGTTTATAAAAATGTTTGTTTACTATAATCAGAGTTATCAAATTTATTCAACTCAGAATCTCTTATATATTACCTAATAAATAACCTTTTAACGAAGATTTAAATACAGAAATTCTGTTTACACATTTTAAATTCTGTGGTAAGTTATTAAACTGATGACCGCCCATGTATTCAACTCTTTGTTTTGTTGTTTCTGACCTACACCGGGCTACTAATAAATTACTGTTGTTCCTGGTGTTATAAGAATTTTGATTTCTTGAAAATTTTATGGTATGATGTCCGATGTTGTGCATGCATTGGAAAACATATAATAAAAGTTGCCATGAATCGGCAAAATTGATCGAAATGTTTCGTTATATAGTGATAATGTCGGGTGTGTAATGGGAAGATTCGTTACTACTTTTAAAGCTCTATTCTGTACCCGTTGGAGAGATTTCAAATCAGTGTTTTTCTTCCACGCCAAAATAATAGCCAAATAATTAAAGTGACTTTGAATCAAAGCGTTGTATATTAACAACTTGGTTTCATATTCAAATTTGTTTTTAAATTTATATAGAAATCCAATAGCCTGAGAAGTTTTGGTATTAGGGATTGTATATGCTGACTCCAAGAAAAATTACTTTCCAAATTTATACCCAAATACTTCACCGAAGTAACGTCTGAAATTTCTCTGCCATCTACAAAAACACTAAAATTTACGTTAGAAGAGTACGGTTTAAATCTTACAAGCCGTGTTTTATTTGCATTTAAAATAAGTTTATTTACTCTCGCAAATTCAGATATAAGAGCCGCGTCACGTTCTATGTAAGCTTTTACCACGGTTTCATGTTTAAAAGGGTAAAAAAGGCTTATATCATCAGCGTAAATAAACAATTTTCCAAATAGTCCCAGGTTTGTGATGTCATTTAGATAAATAGTAAACAATAAAGGCCCCAGTACGCTCCCTTGCGGCACTCCATGTTGAACTGAGCTCAACATGCTTTTATTGGAGTTTGTTTGAACATACTGTCGACGCACAGTGGCGCCATTTGAGTTTTTTCGTTGCAAAAATCATATCTTTTGAACCGAATAACATAATTGAACAGTTTATACAGCATATGATAGATAACTGTTCAGCCTATGAAATGAGAGTTTGGAAAGGGTGCTACGCTTTGTAGGGGCCTACTTATGGGTTATTAAAGTTAAAATTTGTAGAAAAATCAACTTTATGGTAACTAAAAAAAATTATTTTTACAGTTTTAGATTGTTTTTATTTTTTTTCTTTAGGGTTTTATGTTTTAAATTATTACCCAACAACTTTAAAAAAATTACTTCTTTTTTAAATGTATTTTTTCAATTTTCTGTAAAATATTCATCACAATTCGTAAGAGAAGATATATGTAAAAGACTAATCATTTCTAAACTATAATTATTTTCTAACTCTATTCGTGACTTCACATGCCGCAGGGAAGAAATAAGTGGATCGGAAGATGCTGCCAACATGTTCAAGAGGTCCTCATTTTGCCTTACCCTTGATGCTTTGAATGTGTTCTGCAATCTATATTTTTTATAAAATTTGTTAAGAGACTCCTGTGCTTCTTCAGAAAGCTCTCCAATTGGCAAAGACTGGTACTCAATTATATCTTTGCCATGCGCCAATATTTTATGGACGGTCGGGGTCAACTTCTTCTTTGGATACATTTCTGCTAAAAGAGATGCAGTTTTCGATGCATATTCTCCATATTTTGTAGAATTCACATTTTCTTTGCAGTTTAAAATATTCAAGATCGTTCCCAATCTTTGCACGATTTCATTGTCAATTCCAGTGATTCTAGTTACTGCCTCATCATTTTCAAAAAATCTCCTAGAAGTGTTTCCATCGTTTGAGTTACCGTATCCGTGCTTGGGACAGTCTACTTTTAGTCCAACTTGTTTAAAAAACGCATCCTGTATTTGCTTCTTTCTGATCTTTTCCTTATCCTTTATTGATGTATTTTCATCGAAGTTTTCCTCTTGTGGTAGGGTATACGCCAGTTTTAGCAAGAACTCCATACACCTTATCCTTGCGTGCAATGGTGACATTCCATATTCGTAATTCTCCTCGTTTGTAGAATCGTTTAAATTATCAAAGTTCTGCTGACTCTTTTTGCAAATCGGGCATGACAATGTTGAGGTTGTTCCTGTCAGTTCGTTTACAACTTTTCCGTCAACCATGGTCAGGTGGAACTCGTAATTGCATTCAATATATTTTCCTTCTCCAATTTGCAGCTTTGTAGGCTTAATCTTGCCTATTTGTTCTTCAATGTCCTTCACCGCGGTCCTTATGAGTTCTGCCGATTCCCTTGCAAACTGAAACATTATTGGTCGGCAATAATGCACTGATGACGGACGTGGATTTTTCCAGTGTAGGGAAACATCAGATTTTAGCCGCAAAGGAACAACAGATGCCATAAACATATTTCCGTCCGATATTGTAGCGTCATCGGAAGATATCCTTTGCTTATAAACGCTTTGTCCGGATGATCCATCGCAGCCCCATTTGCTGATCAATGTCAGTTTCTTAGGAAGAATTTTCATCTCATTTTCAGGAAGACTCTCCAACAACCGTTTTGCTGTATGGCCCATGAGATCCTGCAGATTGGCTTTCACAGAGACTTCCGTAAACTCCGTATGAAGTGGTCGTGAATTTATTTTGGCTTGCGTAATATGCTTGTATCCTGATAAAACGTCGGCCCCGTGTCGCATCAAGGATGCCCGTAGTATCTCATATTTTTCTTTGGAAAGTTGTAAGTCCATAAACAAGGCCAAGGCTTCTTCGGAACCATACTTTGTAATGTGTGCGTTTGTGGGCGTGGGAATGCTTTCCTTAATCCTTTTTAGTCGCAGTGGGCTTGCATCAGCAACAGATTTTGTAATCTGCGACCTAACTCTTTCACTATCCTTTGTATATTTAATAGACAGCGCGTCCGATAAATGCTTCGTGTTCAAGTCATTGGCGGCATCGGCAAGTTTCCTTTTTCTTGTGAAAATTGAACACTCCTCAATACTTTTTTTGGCCTTCCTTTTGCTCCTCTGGTTGATGTGGTGGGTTTATCTACTGCCAATATATCCAGGATGGTGTCTTCATTAAGCCAGTCCTCGTATTTGGAGTTGAAGTTCTGATTGGTTCGATTAGATTTCACCCATTTTGCCTTAATATTTGCATATATCAGATAAAAATTATTTTTTATAATTTCGCTTCTCTCAATATTTCCGTATAAGCTATCAAGTTCTTCTAAAGCAGCTTCCGTGAAAAACTTTGGTGTGGTTGACCTTCTAAACAGTTCAAATAATTTTAAATTGTTTAACGCCATGGTTTCAGTACTTGTTGCGCCAACTTTCAGTCGTAGACTAATCCAGGCATTATGCTTATTTTGCAATATATAGGCTTATGCTACCATGCCTAAAAATTTACCTGTTTCCTGCATACATATGGATTTAGGCTGAATTATGCAATTTTGATATTATGCTCGTGTCTAAGTAAGATTTGTGCCTACCTGGAGGGACCATAAGTCAATATTGTTCTTGACCATTTGTACTCCAAAGTAATTTTTAAGTGAGGTGCGTACCTGCGAATTTCAATAAGTAGTTTTTTGTGCATCAGAATATTGGGAGTAGACTTTGGCAGAGGCTCACAGGTAGACAACCGACTTAAAATGGAATTTTCAAACTATTAGATCAAACTACTGTCAGTCAAAACATGTAAGGGATGCACGCCATACAATTTCTGCAACCATGTCTTTTTAACCTTTTTTACCTCTAGAAGCCAAACGGGCAGATAAAATCTTTTGAATTATGTAAAGAAATAATCAAAGAACATGTTTTGCAAATATGGCAAATATAGAAAAATATAGATTTTTTTTATTTTCCGTCAAAGTTGAAAAATAGTGAAAAACGGATAGTTTTTAAATAGTGATTTACCAGGAGAAACACAAAGTAAACAGTTAATTTTTTTTATCATTATACATTTAATAAATACATCAATCAATACAAACAAAAAATAAGGCGATTCGTTACCTATTTTTCGTGATTTTACACCTGAAATCGCAACAAATTCACTAAAAATTGTGTGTTTTTTTGAAAACCGAAAGTCGGTCAACTTTGAACGGTTATATCTTCTAAACTAAAAATGCGATATTATTAAGAGTAGCATATTTGAAATCGTTGAAAAGTTTCCTATAACATGGGTTTATTCAAAACTTCGTCGGCGCACATGAAAATTTTGATTTTTGCAACCTCGTTTGGCCTACGGGCGCCACTGTGCGACGGTTTGTTAAATAACTCTTAAATAGAGGTAACTCCGTACCAAAGACTCCATAAAATTCAAGTTTTTCAACCAGAACTTCATGATCTATAAGATCGAACGCTTTTGAAAAATTGTTAAAAATGCCAGCTACTCCACAATTGCCTTCATTTAGTCCCTTGCATATAAAATTGACAACATTTAGAACCACCTCCTCAGTACCGCATCCTTTTCTAAAACCATATTGAAAATCACTTAATAATTTATTATTCTTTAAATATGTTGAAATTTGATTATGTAGAATTCTTTCAAATACGTTATCAACGATAGACAAAACTGCTATTGGTCTAAACATTTCAGCCTTAGAGGCATTTATTTCCTTAGGTATTGGAACTACTTTATGTATTTTTAAAATATCAGGATAAATGCCCGTATCATATATTATTAAAGATATTTACGAAATATGGTGTTAACAAATTTCTGCAGTTTATAAGTAATTTGGGAGAAATATTATCATGTCCAGTGCTTTTATTAGGTGTTAGATTTGTTATGACATTGTGTACCTTATCAAATGTAGTGTGAACAAAATTAAACCTGGAATTGCATTGGGTCAAGTTTCTTATATAATTTTATTTTATTGCATATTTATACCCTCCACTCCAGTGTGCAGAGGGTATATATAAGTTTGTCATTCCGTTTGTAATAATTAGAAAAAAAATTTTGGACTATATATATGTATTTGTGATCCTTGTAACAACCGGAGTTGATAAAGCGATGTCCGTCTGTCCGTCTGTGGAAATCACGATGACGGCATCAATCGGGCAGCTAGGGTACTCGTTGATATAAAAAACAATTCACTAGCATCCTGAGAAGTTCGCTATTTAAAATCGTACAAATCGGTCGATTAGGGCCCGAGATTTGAATGAAGAACTAAAAAAAGTCTTGAAAAAATATAATTTCCTATGTTGTTCTTGTCACGATCACGCCCTCAATAGGACAGCTAGGGTGATCATTTTTAGTGAGAATGATTCACCAAATTCGTGGGAAAATTTCTGTTTCAAAAATCATTAAAATCGGTGGAGCAGGTCCAGGGAAATCTCTGAAAAATTAAAAAAAAAAATGAAAAACATGATATTTCTATATTGTTCTTGTTGTTATTCTAAATGTTGCACTGTTGTCATAGCTGGACTTATTGTTTTTGTGGTCGTTGTGGTAATAATATAATAAAAACAACCCCTTTGTACATTTTTTTATCAACTCAGGTAGAAAAATTTTAAAGTTTCCATTATTTTGGCATCACTAAAAAAATTTGTTAGATCATTTCTGTCATTGCCACGAGCCTGCCTGCAAAATTTCAGATCGATTGGGTTTCGGGAAAGTGGTTAAAAGCGATCCAAAAAATTTTCGACAAGCAGACACTACGAGTTAATATAAAGAGAGTAAAAATTCACCAACATCTAAAGCAAATAATGCTAAAATACCTAGTTGTTAATAAAAAAAAAAAACCAATTGGGCAATTCACAATGGGTAATGTATCGTTGTATCTGTTGTATCGTGTATCACTTTACAATAGTGTAAAATTGTTGTTGGTAATTTTCACTGAAAAATCTGATACACGGTCCAATTTCATTTGCTATGTGTAGTAAATATTGTATATTGTATCATAACATATCAGTTCCAAGTGAATGCCAGTTTTTATGAAAAAGAAAAAACAAATACATAGAATTTTATCAGCATAAATAATTATAAAATAAAATATGGCAAATAATGCAAATAACGCAAATACATCGATAAGTTTATTTATATAAAAATTAATGTTTATATTTTTAGTATGTATTTTCTCTTTCAGTACCAACCAAAACATTTAACATTTTTTTTTTCATTATAAATTAAAAAGCAAAAGGTACGTAACTAAAACTCCAGGGTATATCTCACGACCAAAAAGCAAACACTGACAAGTGTTTTCTCTTATATAAAATAGCAGAAGCGACGAAGCGATCTTTCCTCGTTGGATCGAAAATTACAAAAGAAAGCGTTTTAAAATATGAAAATACAACTGAGTGTTCACAACAAATGATTGTATTGTGTATTTCAATACAACATATAATATACAACACCTGTTGTGAATTGCCCAAATGTAAATTTAGCAAAAAAATTTATGTATTAATTTATTTAAAGAGAAAAACACAAAAATAACGTTTGATGTTGTATTTTTTGTGTGTAATATATACATATACATACATACACATATTAAATAATACAAGTAATATACATATATATTATATATATGTATGTATGTATGTATATTCATAGTAACTGCATGTTAGAAATAAATCGGTATATTATTTTATTTACATAAAATTCTGCAATATTTTGTTGTGGGGAAAATACATTTCTTTTGCATTAACAGAGAGTCACTTCATTTTGCTTAGCATGACTATGCCACAGTAGATGGCGCCACAATTTTTGTTCTAATTAGCTTTGCAATAGTTATTTCTATTTTAACATGAATGTCAATATTTTCAACTAGATATCATACAGAACAATGCTAAGAGTATACACGGGCTGGTCTTTTATTTCATACGTTTTTTCATTATTCTTTTACAAATATTAACATAAGTTTGGCATGTTAACTTTTGTTGTCTTTACAAAATAGAGTTACCGAGTTCATCAATGAGTTTTTTGCTTTCAAAACAGTTCTACATAGTTATATAGAACTATTATTCTGCTTTACCTACAAAATATCTGATTGCGATTCGATTACATCTAATTTTTAAAAATTGTTAATAATTAATAAAGCGTTATTATTCACATAAATACAAAATTGCACTTTTTAAATTTTCCATTCAAATTTAAGAAAATATCAGTTATTATAAAAACTGAAATTAAAATTTCCAATTATAAATTAGAAAATATTAATTGAATTTCAGAAAATCATATCAAAACGTCGGAAATAATAATTTTAAATTTAGAAGACATCAATTGCATCTTTAATATATAAATTTTATTCGTTAAACACAAATTGAAATTCCAAAAAAAAAAAAACACCAAATATGTTTACATTTAAAAATGTTTACATAAAAAAAAAAAATATTCGCTATTGTTAAAGTCAGCTGTTGTTGTTATCTAAACGACAACCATTTTTGTGTTGTTTAATCAATCGATAAAAACTTAAATTTTTAGGTTGAAATGTCGTCATACATAAATAAAAATCATAAAATAGTAAAAATATTTTGCTTTTATTAAAAACTTTTTTATATAAATAAAAAAATTATATAGCATATTCTCTTCATTATTTCATTTTCAAATAAATAAACAGAAATATTAGTAAAAAAAAAAAATAAAGATATTAAACATAAACATAAAATCATCCTGTCAAACAAGAAGTAATTTGTTTTTTTCTATTCTTTGTGTTTTTCGCTTATTTTGACAGAGGTGCCACTAGTTTACAATTTAAATAAATAGAAAAACAGATTTGTCGACTGTCGTTAAGATGTATGTACTTAGTGAATCACTTAATCCTTAGTGCAAACAACAATAGCTGTCGATATATTTTGCGATTGTCAGATCGTTGAATGATATTTAAGAATTGCTAACATAAAAATTGTTATATAAGTAAACGTAACTTGATGAGAATGTTATTTTTTATATATAAATTTTCACAATTTTTTTTGGATGAAAATTTGAAGTTTTTCAGAAAATAAAGATAACATTAAATTATTTTATTTAAAATGTTTTGACTTTTGGTTTTTGCGTTTGGCATCCCTAATTTGATTATTTATTATTATAAATTTATTCTCTATGTTTTCAAAATATGGCAATATTTAAAAAAAAAGTTGAGAGAGCTTTTTTTCTTTTTGGTTATTATTTTGTTACTCCATCCGACCTATATGGCCACAATGAAGAAATATTTGGCCAGTTAAAAGAAACTATACAGCCATCTCCAATTAGCACGATTTAATGCATATAGCCACTCTACACAACCATTACCTTTGCAATGGAGGTTAGGGCGAGCTATTTAATTAGCAAAAACTAAATTAAACGAGAAGTTATGTCATATAACCAGAAACGCATGCATATAGGTATATAACCTAAATGCATGGTGATCAGCAACCACGATGACCAAAAAGCAGTGTTGCCATAATTTGAAATTGAAAAAATGCTAAATTGCAAAAAAAAAAGATGCTAAAACGTACTGAAGTCGAAATAAAAGATGCTAATTTTTTTTTTAATTTTATTACCTTTTGATTGAAAAATTAAGTACTTATTAATAAATTCTTTGGTTTTTAAATGGAAATATTAATATAAAACATAAATTTCGATTTATATTTTTTAAATTTTAAATAAAATTATTTTGAATTTCATCTGTAATTTTTTTAAATATCAAATTGAGCTTTTTGAATTTTAAATTAAATATTTTTAATTTTAGAGAGATTTTTTTATTTCAAACAACAGAATTTACATTATCAGAAGATACGAGTATATTACAATAATTGGTTTATGGAAACTAATATTTCTGTGATGTCTTCATCTTCAAGTTCTTCTTGGCACTGATATTTTTCTGACGATCGACATTTATCAACGACATCGCTCGGTGTATTGTAAGTGTAACAGCACCCATTTTTCAATTTCAAACCTTTTTTATACGTATTACAGAACATAACAACTCGGATGTTATTATGTTGCAAAGTTTGCTTTTAACTAAAGCCATTAAACTGAACGAACGTTTAACTCCGGCTTTTGAGAAAGACAAAACTAATAAAAACAATACAAATGTGGATAACTCATTAAGTGGATTTTCGCCAATAGAATTTTTGTTACTTCAATCCATAACGAGGTTGTATTCAGTGCTGTATCCCAATATTGTTCTGTGATATAACTCAATTGGATTTGAATTTTTTCTGTTTCAGATGATCTAATTTTAAACTATTCTAATATATTGGTTATCGGTTTTTTTACCCGGTTTAATGTGTTTTGTATTGAATATTTTGGCATTTTCTTAATGCAATTATATTTTTTGGCAATCATTAAAAACTGTTGTTGCTGTTTACATTCTTCTATTCCAAACTGTTTTATTATATTTATTGAAAGAAACGAGCAGAGTGGTAAAAAGAGTAGTACACAAATTTCTCGTATTATACTTTGAGAAATTAAAACATATCAATACCATTAAAATTAAGATTATATATTCAAAAATAATAAAAAAAAATCAAAAAAAAGATGCTAAAAGCAACTTTTTATTAATAAAAGATGCTAAGTTAGCATCTAGCATCTTTTCATAAATTTTGGATGCTAAGCGACAAAAAAAGTTGCTAAATCTAGCAACTTAAATGCTAAAATGGCAACACTGCCAAAAAGCAAACACCGAAATAAATCCGAAATAATAGAAAAGACGAAAACCAACCCAAAGAATTTTCTTAAATAATTTGGTATTAAGTTTAACAAATTGTTTACTTTTTCCAATATTTTGTTTACATTTATTATCAATACTCAAACCGAGGTGGAGGGTATTAAAGATTCGGCACAGCCGAATTTAACACTCTTACTTGTTTTATATTAATTATTTTGATATGTTGCTAATGACCAGTGATTGTATTTACTTATTGTGATATTAAGCTTTCTATGGTCGTCCTAAGCAGGAATAATTAAAACAAATATGCTGTAATTTTATTTTCTGTCTGCGACGTTTCGACACTATGGTTGGTGTCCTCATCAGGCGTCTAATTTTATTTAATAATAATTATGAATATACATTAATTATCACTTTAACAAATTTATGTGAATTTTTTGTAAAATAATTGTTACCTTAATAGTATTATTACACACTTAATCTAAATTTTACATTTTAATATTATTTATTCAGTACTAAATTGTACGTGTTACTAATATGATCACTGTCTTCTTTAATGTTTACTGTTTTGTCAATATGTTTCTTAATATGTAAACTTTCAAGTGTTATTCGTTTATTTGTTTTGGTCTCTCTTTCCAAGACTTTGATGTTGTCAAAATCAAAGTTGTGTTTATTGTCAAAAGCATGTTGAGAGAGAGCTGTTGTTGTTATTCCTTTCTCAACTGTTCGTTTATGTTCTTTTAACCTAACCTCTAATTGTCTTTTCGTTTGTCCAATATATATTCCGTTACATTGTTGTAAAATTAAAAACTCAGCACAACTTAAGAAAGATATACAAGAAATAGACATAGAACAAAATGATTTGATGATATCTCTCGACGTCGTATCACTATTTACAAATATCCCGATACATTTAGCCATTAAAATAATTATTAAAAAATGGGAAACAATAAAAGCTCACACCAGCATCCCAAAAAATACATTTATCAAAATACTTGACTTTTGTTTAAGAGACAATAATTATTTTATGTTTGACAACAATATTTACATACAAAATTATGGTATGCCTATGGGGAACCCCCTTTCTCCAATAATAGCGGAAATAGTCTTAGATGACCTATTAGACTACACACTAGACAATCTAAAATCCAAAAACATCGAAATAAAATATATTACCAAATATGTAGATGACTTTTTTGCCATTATAAAACAGAAAGATAAACAAATAATATTACAAGAATTTAACTATTACCATAACAAATTAAAGTTCACGATAGAAGAGGAAACAAACTATAGCCTCAACTTTTTAGACATTACCATACATAAAATTAATAACAAACTGGTTTACTAAAGATATTTCATCTGGTAGAATTATTAATTATTTTTCAAACCACGACCCTATACAGAAGAAAAACACAGCAAAAAATCTTATAAAAACAGCAATAAACATTAGTGATAACATTTTCCTAAAAGATAACATAAAGAAACTAAGAACAATTTTGTCTAAAAACAATTACCCTATTAAATATATTAACAAATTAATTTCCACAGTAATAAATGAAACCCAAAATAATAACACACAAAATAACAACGTAACATCTAACTCAGTTAACGGACAAAAAACGACCTTTGCCACCCTACCATATTTACCAACAATAACGAATAGGAAAAACATAACAAATCTGATCAACACTGAAACTATTAAAATAGCTTCTAAGCCAAATCAAACATTGAATAAGCTTTTTAACACCCAAAAAACGAAAACAGACTTACACAAACAACACAAACACCAACAATGTAACAGAATATATATTGGACAAACGAAAAGACAATTAGAGATTAGGTTAAAAGAACATAAACGAACAGTTGAGAAAGGAATAACAACAACAGCTCTCTCTCAACATGCTTTTGACAATAAACACAACTTTGATTTTGACAACATCAAAGTCTTGGAAAGAGAGACCAAAACAAATAAACGAATAACACTTGAAAGTTTACATATTAAGAAACATATTGACAAAACAGTAAACATTAAAGAAGACAGTGATCATATTAGTAACACGTACAATTTAGTACTGAATAAATAAAATTAAAATGTAAAATTTAGATTAAGTGTGTTTTATATTAATATTTCATTATAGTTTTCTTTTTAATAAATTTTCTATCTTTTTAGTTCTACAAAACAAATGTATATACTTGTTATTCGCCCGTATAAATGGTACATTCCCCTTGCGGCAAGTACAACATGGGTGGGCCAGTTACGCCGTTTTGGGTAACTTTGAATATCAAAGAAGAAATGATGGAAAACATGGAGAAAATGGATATCGAAAGCATAAAAATAAATGCTTATAAATGTACGACAGCAAATCCTGAGTAGTGGTTAACACTAAGCAAAAACAAGTAGGAGTGTAAAATTCGGCTATGCCGAATCTTTGATACCCTCCACCTAGGTTTTCTTGCACTATTTGTAACAAATTTAGATAAAATATTTGAAAATGTAAACAATTTGATCAATTTAGTAATTTATTACAACAAATACTCTGAATTTTCAGCATTTACGTTTAACAATTTTAAAGTCAATAGAAGATATTAAACAAAATATATTTTTAAATTTCGGATCTTTTTCGGAATACTTGACAATGTCTTATATTTTAAAAGCACTAGCGTTAATCAGTTTTATTTTTTCGATCTTATTATGACATTCCATTTGTAACGCATCGATAAATGGATTTGCGTCTATGTCTTTAATGCAAAAGATTTCTTACTTTTGTCGAATTGTAGGGATTTTTTGAAAATTTTTTTTTAACAACTTAATATTATATACGTTTCAATTTTAAACTTTAAAATCAAAAATATCTATCTTTTTTAAATCTGGTAATAATTCTATAATATGGAGATAGTAAATACGTGGCTTCTTTAATAAGAATGACAAGTAAAAAACACTTTTGTGCAGTTTACTTGTTTTGTGCATTTTTTTTAATACATACATATGTACGCCATCTTTGTAGATCTCTTCGATTATATTAAAGGTGCTATTACATGATGTGTTTTTTACATATGTACTGTCAAATTTTCCCACAACAAAAGTTGTACACATCGTGTGATACATATGAAACATTGTTTATGTACAATACATGAAGAAAGTCACATGTACATTTTTCAATTAGAACAGGTTCTATTTTTGCATGACAAAAATGAAAATACAACACTGCTTGTGGCGAAAGAAAAACAGAGTAAATTTTAAAGATTAATATTGAAAGAAAAATAAATTGTTTAGTATTAACAATTAAAAAATATATAAGCTTTTTTTTAACAATAAATTTTTGTAAATTCACAAATTAAATCAGCTGTTGTTTACACTTAGATGTTATGTCATACGGAAATACATATGCACGTGTGATAGCAAAAATTATGAATCGTATGTAAAAGACAATTTTGACAGACATGAGGAATTTCGTATGGATAAAAAAAGTGACAGTACATATGTAAAAAACACTTTGTGTAATAGCACCTTAAGTAAGTGTGTAAATAAAAAGAATATTAAAATATAAATGTAAACATAATTGATTTTAGAAAAATGTCCGATTCGTTTTTCGATGATGCTGAAAACACATCAAAGAAATATAGAAAACAAAGGTTTTACTCAAGTTAGTTGAGAGACGAGAAGCTAATGGGATAGAACAGGTCAAAGATGACGACTTTAAATACAGATGCAAGGCTTGTGAAAAAATATTAAATTGCGATAAATCAGATCTAAGTATACATGCTAATAACCAATGTCTTAAAAAAAATATCTTTTAAAACCAACAACCAAAATTCTGTTTACGTTATGAGATCCCATTTGCATATAAATGATGAATTATACAGAATAGTAAAAATATTTTTTTTATAATATCTGTTGATTTTTTATATTGTTTTTATGTAATTCTAATGATATTCTTATCTTATTTTTTACGATATTTTTTCGTTTTTATGTTATTTTTGCATTATTGAAATTGAAAATTAACAAATTAAAAATAATTTTTTTTTTTGAAAAATTGAAAAAAGTAGTGTAGGGAAAAATGCAGAGAGAAAAAAGTGGGTGTAGGGAAAAAAAGGGATTTTTTTTCATTAGCGTAGAGATTTCTGTAAAAATCTCCTGGCATCACTGGTACCTATTAAAAAACAATGTAAGATTTCACAAAACAATGCGACGTACACCTCCTTTGTTCAAAAGCTTTCATAAGACTAAATGAAATTGTTACTTATGCATGAAACACATAGACGACAGAGGCTACACAAACACACGGATACAAATGCTGCTGGCTACAATTGTAGTCGTGTAGTCAACTACTTAATTTTTTTGAAAACGACAGCAACATATAACAACAATATAAACAGCTGTTTTTATACAAAACCATTTTTATTTCAGTAGTGCCAATTATATTTTTTTGTAACTTTATTAAAATAGAAAAACATGTATGATTCTATATAAAATTGTCTTAAATATATTACTTATTTATAATGCATTATTATAACGTAAAAATAAATAAATAAATTTACTTATTAATAGAATTATTATAGCATTTCATTTTGCGATTAATTTTTTCAACAAAATAAAATATTTCATAGCACTAATATCTTTTACATATTTTGTTATATTGTCAACACTATTTTTATTTTGTTGCCAACAAAAAGAGAAATTAGCCTAAGTTGACTACAGCAGCAAAAGTGGTCATGTAGTCGTGTAGCTGTGTTGGTGTCAAAATAATCGTTTTCATATAAACGTGTGCATTTTATTTTTGACAGGCTGTAGTCGTGTAGCCGCTGTCGTCTATGTGTTTCATGAGAGAGTTCGGCTAACTGGTGCCATTATGTATATGTGTGTGTAAACAAAAATATACGATATCCCAGTAATCATTTCGAAGATTGTTTTAACAAAAATCATCTTACTGTGTCTTCTTCGAGCACTTTTGATGATTAAAAACTGATTAATCACATGCGGTATTAGAAAAAGATTAAGAAATGATTTTTGCTTACGCTTAAAAAGTGATTTATAGAAAAATGACATTAAATATGACTCAAAAATAAGTCGAAATTAATCAGAAAATTAGATAAAAAAGGTTCTCAAGATGAGTCGGGGGTAAGGTAATATTTCCTCCCAACAAAAGAATATTTTGTGATCAGCGAAAGAGCGCATTTATGACTGTTTTAATAGTACAGAGGAGTCAAAAAAGACTCCACATGATCACTTATTGCATAAAATGTTTACTGGGATTTTATTCACTATCTGTAGAAACAGTTTTTTAAGTAAAACAAATCTGCACACAATTTCAATTCTATTTCGTTTACAATGATACGATCACTTTGTTTACTAGCTAGTAGTAAAATAAGAAAATAGTATTATAATACAGCGTAATGATGAATTGTACTTCTCAATTAGTTTATTTTTAATGTGCCATAAGAAGTTCGGTTTGTGCTAAGCTTAATCATTGCACTTTGATTGAGTTGAGCCCGCGACTATTCCTGATGTGGATAGCTCGTGCCTACAATTTTTGGTAGTTGGGAATGGCGTTTGTGCAAAGGGAAGCATGAACACTTGTTTCCCAGAGCGAGGCTTAATCATTGCACTTTGATTGAGCTGAGCTCCGCGATTATTCCTAATGCGGAATAAATCGTGCATTAAATTCTCGGTAGTCCGGGAATGGCGTTTGCCTGCGCCAAACATTAAATAATAAATTTGAAAAATGTATTATAATTAAATATTATTGACATTATATTATTATCATCTGAGAAATAAAATTTTTTTAAACACCAATTTTTAACAGGGTAGAATTTTATGGTTTCAATAATACTTTTGAATGCAAGTATGTACTAAAAGTAGAACCCTTAAAATCATACTATTTTTTGCAACCCTAAAAATTGCAATATTTTGTATAAATAAAATAATTTATATTTTATTATTTTTAATATGCGCTTATTATCGAAATACATATACAGAATATATGAATGTTATTTATAGTATTTTGATATTTGCAACAGTAGTCTGTATGTATCAATTTGTAATATTTTGTGATCTTATAAAAATCGCAGAATATTGATATTGATTTTATATAGTTTCTTTTATTAATTAACTAATTTAAATATTACACCATAAAATGTTGATATTGGTGAATTTTTATATTACTATCACAACGACCATAAAAACAACAAGTACAGCTGTGACAAAATACAAAATTTAGAATAACAATATAGGAAAACATCATATTTTTTTTAACTTTTCAGTGATTTCTCGGCACCTATGAAACTTATTGTCACGATTTAAAAAACAGAAACCTTCTCGTGATGTTGGTGTATCATTCTCACTAACAACAAGCGCCCTAGCTGTCCTATTGAGAACGTTTCGTGACAAGAACAACATAGTCAAATCATATTTTTTCAAGACTTTTTTTACTCCATCGTTCAATTCTCGGGACCAGATAAACCGATTTGGACGATTTTAAATAGCAAACTTCTCAGGATGTTAGTGAATGATTTTTTATGCCAACGAGCAACTTAGTTGCCCGATTGAAGCCGTCATCGAGATTTCCACAGACGGACAGCCAGACAGACGGACATCGCTATATCAACTCCGCTTGTTATAAGGATCACAAATATATATATTTTATGGGGTCCAGATTTTTTTTTTTTAATTATTACAAACGGAATGACAAACTTATATATACCCTCTGCACACTGGAGTGTAGGGTATAAAAAATGTTATTTAATATGCACATGTCATACATAAAATTAAAGCACAAGATCTCTACTTCAATAATCTAACATAATAATTTAATTATTTTAAGAAATGGTACTACTATAGCCATATCTGTGATGATTGTTCTCAATATTTTTAAATAATCATATTAGTTGCAATTTGGTAACTTGTTTTTCTCCAAGCGATGCAATCCAAAATGGCTGACTTGATGTTCTAAGTTGGTAGGGACATCAGTGGTATGTTTTTTTATCAGAGGATTTGCAAAGCCTCAAGTTTAAAGGTAAATAATATTATTTTTAGAAAAACTAATTAACATGTCACAACCGTAACAAAAAGTATCCTTTCAGTTCGAATAAAACGGATCTGTACTCATTATTGTTTTGTAACATGTGCAATATATCAAAAGTAATACTGACCATGTGTGAAAGCATAATATAAACAAAAATGCTATTTTGTCCAGTTATAACTATATTTAATTAGTGTTACGGTTGTGACACACATGGTGTTACGGTTGTGACACAAAAAGTTTCGATTGTGACATGTCATTTGTTGCTGTTATTAACACACTATAAATAAGGGGTAAAAGATAGTTTCCACACACGCGTAAAAACAACAATCATACACAATGCAAATCAATTGCACGATGTATAAATAACACTCATACGCAATGTAAGAACACACATTTATTATTGAATTGATTGAATTTCTTAATTCAACAATATATATGGGATCGTACAAAGAAGGGTTAAGAAGATCGGTAAGTGTTAAAGGGCGATCAGCGCAGAATAGCAGACGGGCGAAGTGAAATTGAAACAGACGGACCCTGACATGGTTGGACAGGCATCTTATGTACATTTCTATATTAGTCATTAAGTACTTTGATTTTATTCACTTGTTATTTTATTTGATATTTAAATTTAGTATTCTCATATAATATTGTATTAAACTGCCCAAGAAATGTAAAATAAAAATCAGTCTGAAAATAATCATTCTACATACTTATATAGTAAAATTAAACACTTATATGTGTACATATACGGTTTACTAATTGAAATAACGAAATTCGCATTTTAAACATGACAAGCTCAACAGAAAGAGTTCGACGTTACCGAGAACATTTGAAGCAAGATCCAAAAAAATATGCTGCATATCTAATTAAGGAGAAAGAAAGAAGCCAGTCTAGAAGAGTCAAAAAAAACATGTCATGACAACAAATTCAACGGAAGTCCGCAAGGAAATCAAACTAAAACGACTCCGTCAAAATGAGAGACAACGAAAGTATCGAGAAAATAAAAAAATTAAGAAAGATTCACCTATAATTACGGGTTCTTGTGCCACCAATCCTATTGGAAGCTATAGTGTTTCAGCAACATTCAAGAAAGCTGTAGCGCGTGTTCGTAAAAACTTACCGGAAAGTCCAAGAAAGAAAGTAGCCATTGTGCGTCACCTTGCCAACAGTTTAAACATCAGTTCCGAATTAATTCCCGCAAATCCAAAAAATTTAGAAAAATCACAAGCAGATTATCTGTTAGTGTCAGAATTTTACGAGAGAGATGACATTAGTCGTCAAGCACCAGGAAAGCGGGATTATATATCCATCATTGATGAAAGTGGAAAGTGAGTTCATAAGCAACGGCGGCATATGTTCACAACCATAGATGAAGCTCGAGCCATTTTTTGCGAAGAGTATTCAAATATAAATGTTAGCAGAACCAAGTTTTTCGAGTTGCGGCCAAGACATGTCTTGCCCTCATCAATGATGCCTCACAATGTGTGCGTCTGTAAATATCATGCAAACATGGATTTCATGTTGAAAGCTAAACCTAAAGATCAAAGCTGCAGAATTACGCGAATTGTCTGTCTGCAGTCAATATAATGAAGACTGTATGCTAAGTAACTGTGGTGCCTGTGAAGATAGAGTTGGTGAAGTTTTACTTGGTGCTCTAGATGAAGATGAACGTGCTGTTGAAGTATTTTGGAAAGCTTGGAAAACGGTTGAAGGAAGAGATAAAATTGTAGATAGAAATTATGAGGGTGATGATGTGGCTACTTTAGTGTCAGAAATTACAGATGCATTTCCCAAGTACCTGGCACATTCATACACTCAAAAGATACAAGATCAACATTTTCAAAAAAACCGTGACAATATAGAAGCTGAGGCAATAATACAATTGGACTTTGCAGAGAACTATGCTGTACTTACCCAGGATGAAATACAAGCTGCCCATTGGTCAAATGATCAAATTTCTCTCTTTACTACTGTTGTATGGTTGGCATCTAACAAGTGTCAGTCTTACGTAATTGCTTAAGATGATAGGGTTCATGGGAAGTACGCCGTTTGGACCTGTATAAAAATCATTATGCAGTCCCTAAAATCCCAGCACCCAAATATTCATAAAGTTCATATATTTTCAGATGGTTCATCAGCCCAATTCAAAAATAAATATAATCTGATTAACGTATCATTTTTCAAAACTGATTTCGATTTAGACTGCACTTGGTCCTTTTTCGCCACATCCCATGGAAAGGGAGCGGTTGATGGCATCGGAGGAACAGTCAAGCGAGCTGTTACTTTGAATACAACTCTAAAAAGTTAAATATATATCTCTTGTGACAATTACATATTTTTTATTTCTATATCTTTCTCAAGGGGCCACAAAACGTGAAATGATCATCAAGGGAAAAATGTGTGTCTCCAATTGTGTCACAACCGTAACAACAGCAAACTAATTTTTTGCAGTAAGTACAATAGTAAATTGAATAAGTGAAGGTTCCATAATTGTACCTTTAGGTGAATGCTAAAAACCAAAAATTTTTCATAATGTTTTCATAAGACAGCGTAGCTGCAATCACCCGGTAAATGTGTACTTTGTGTCACAACCGTAACCAGGATTTGCTGACGAGCTAAACTAACTAAAGTGGTAAAACAAAAACCTTTACAAGAGAAAACATACTGAGAATGTGCGTTTACGTCAAAATTGCTTTTGCTGTAAATTCGTAATTGCACTGATCGTAATTTATCGATTTTCATCAAAAAACGAATGACGATAGTCTCTTAAGATATTTTCGTGGTTGATGTAATTGAAGTGAAAAAACAACTTATTGGTTAAGTTTCGACAACAAGTAAGAGTACTAAATCCGGCTATGCCGAATCTTTTCTTGCACTATTTGTAACAAATGTAAATAAAATATTTGAAAATGTAAACAATTTGATCAAATTATAACTAAATTATTACAACAAATACTCTGAGTTTTCAGCATATACGTTTAACATTCTTAAAGTCAATAAAAGATACTAAACAAAATATATTTTTTAATTTCGGATCTTTTTCGAAATACTTGTCCATGTGTTATATTTTAAAAGCACTAGCACAGTTTTATTTTTCAGATCTTATTACATCAGTGCCCGTGTTCTGTATTTTATGTGAAAAGTTCTCACATTGAAGAAGTGTGAAACAAAAAATTCCACTGTTTCTCGATTTGTGAGTAAAAACTGTGTCTGTATCTTAATGTGAGAAGTTACAACACTGGTTACGTTGTTATTGGAATATTCCAAGTCAGCTGTCAAAAAATAAAAACAAAGCAAATAAAAGTAAACATAAAATTGTGTATATAAAAATATAAGAACTTAAAATAATGTCGCTTTGTATACTTTAGATTGTGCATTTACCTTAAATGTAATGCTGGATGTATGTCCTGCTGTAAGATCTATGTGTGGCGAAATCAAATTGACTCAAAGTATAGCCAACTTTTATGATAACGCGCTGCCTTTTTTGTACAAGAATATTTTTCTGATTAATGAGGGGGCTAAAAGTTTACTATGGTTAAATTGCTCGTTTGCAGTTTTTGAAAGCGTTTCGCAGTATTGCCTACTCATATATCGAAACGGTCTTAGCTTAAGGTGCTATTACACGATGTGTTTTTTACATACGTACTGTCACTTTTTTATCCATATGAAATTTCGCATGTCTGTCAAAATTGTCTTTTACATACGATTCATAATTTTTGCTATCACACTTGCATATGTATTTCCGTATGACATAACCTCTAAATGTAAACAACAGCTGATTTAATTTGTGAATTTACAAAAATTTATTGTTAAAAAAAAGTTATATATTTTTTTAATTGTTAATTAATATTAAACAATTTATTTTTCTTTCAATATTAATCTTTATAATTTACTCTGTTTTTCTTTCGCCACAAGCAGTGTTGTATTTTCATATGTTTGTCATGCCAAAATAGAATCTGTTCTAATTGAAAAATGTACATGTGACTTTCCTCATGTATTGTACATAAACAATGTTTCATATGTATCACACGATGTGTACAACTTTTGTTGTGGGAAAATTTGACAGTACATATGTAAAAAACACATCGTGTAATAGCGCCTTTAGTAAGTACTTTGCTTAAAGTTTCGTGTAACTTTTAAGAAACATGTTATCTTATAGAGAAATGCGTTTAATGCCTTCCGAAGAATACATTGCATTATAAACCGAATGTTTGTCAGAGCAAACTTTTATGGTCGATTATGAACGTCACTTTTCCGTGGGTTTATATATAGAAATATTAAAGCAAGCTTGCAGCGATTTGTGAGTATGCATTATAAATTTTAAAAAATCATGTCTAAATATATTCGTTTTCTACAAATTCTTTTAAAGCCAACTTTATAGTACGTTATAAAAATTAAGCTGCTATCATGGAAACCATAAATGCTTTACAAAATCTAATAATACATCAAGATATTATTGATACGAATGCTAAGACCATCAAAACGGATCCTAAAATTGAGCAGAAAAAAGGTTACAAAAAACAACACTAAAAACCCTCCGAATAGAGATTTTGAGTTAGAAATTGCCATGACATTGGATTGTCTACCTCATCTGGACACTGGCTTCATTAGACAGCATTAATCTCGGTTTGCTTCTAGTGAAGAAGCTATAGCGGCGGTATTGGAACACAATTTGCCACCTGATTAAGATCAAGCCGATGTTATTGAAGTTTATATACCACCCGATTCACAAGATAAGTTCTATCAAGGAAGCGGTATTGAACAATATAATGTTTTCGATGGTGATAAATATGATATAATGAACCAAGATAATCCTCAATGTATTATTAAGCAGGGTAAGGGTTTTCCAAATGCTCCATAAAATTCTACACAACTCCTAGACGATAAAAGTGACTTGGCCGCAATTAAACATCGTTATCAAGAATATTCCATGATCAGCGAAAGAGATCCAGAATATGGTGAAGAATATGATGATGAATAATGATAGTTTTGAGGCATTGTTGGAAATTGAAACAAGAGTTATAAAGTCAAAAGACATGAAAAAAGTGTTGGCTAACGTGGCTGATGTATCGGAAGATGAAAGCGAAAGTGAAGTGGAAGATTCCAACACCCGACAGTAGCATAATAACCAACGTAATAAAAGCTCGCTATGAAGCTAATCGTGAGGCTATATATGGTCAAAAGGGTTCTTTTACGCAACAACAGCCGCGTAATGTGGTGGGCGCAGTAAGGGTCAGGGCCAAGAAAAAGATGTTCTACATAATAAATCATCTAGAGCTAATCACAATCGTAAAGCTGGAGCTAGTTATAAACAAAGTAAGAGAATGTTTTAAGGTAAAAAAAATGAAAAAGTTTTATTAAAAATCGTACATATGTATAAATAACAAAAAATAATATAAATGAATTAAGTTAAAATTTTAAAAATGTGCATATAAGTACTTAAGAAGTACATATATAAGTGCTTAAAAAATGCATATATAATTACTTAAAAAGTACATATATATATAAATGCTTAAAAAGTGCATATATGTAAAGGCGTTAAAGGGTTAAGGCTATTTGTTAAATACACCACACTCGAGGTCGGTAAGAAAGAAGAACAGAGTTGAAGGGTGAGTCGTTAAAAGAAGGTCGAAGTCAGTTGCACGAAAGTTGGTTTAGCACAAGTGGTTTTTAAAGAGAAGTTGTTTGAAGCTATTGTGTAAATTAAAACTGAAATTATTGTGTCAATTAAAATTAAAACTAAAGCTAACTTGTTAATTATAATTTTTATATCTGAATTACATATTCCATATCAATCAATATCTATTTGTGAAAATTGAAATAAATCAAATTAAATTGAAATACCTAAATCATTAAACTGAAATCTTATTAATTTAATGAGATAAAATATTTACATTTGGGGGCTCAACCTTGCCAAAAGAACATAAAAAAGCCTACGAATCGACATAAAAAATAAAGAAATTGTAAAATATGTCATGAACAAAAATAACGGAATTAAGGACCAGCAATCAAGTTCTTGTAAAGAAGTATATCAAACAAGATTAAGAACAAACAAAAAACACAAAAACAAATAAACAAGATAATTTAAACTCACCACAAAATGTTGTACTAAAAAGTTCAACAAGCGAACATGCAAAAAACGATATAAAGGAGAGCTTTGAAACAGGCACTTTGAGCTTTAGAGCTTTAGAATCATTGTCAACAGGTGACAGCAACACAGTTGAAAAAGAAGTGGACATAAATAGTGCGAAAAAAATTGATTTAAGTGGTGGAGAATTTAAAAGTGTAGAGAAAGAAATTGAAAATAGAAAAATTATTGACAGTGTTGATATAATGGCAAATGAACAATTAAGCGAGTTAATAAAGTTATTAACTATAAAAATGGCAAAAGATGAAGATGCCGAAGGAAAAATTAATGTTTCCGTTGAAAATTTCTCTAAAGTTATATGTGATTTTGATGGGCAAAACATGTCAGTGGTAAATTGGTTTCAGACTTTTGCGAGTAATGCATCTGCCTATGAATTAAATGAAAAACAAAAATTTGTGCAGTCAAGAAATAAAATTACAGGCACGGCTAAATTGTTTTTGGAAACTGTGAATGTTAACAACTATAATGAATTAAAAAGACAGTTGATAAATGAGTTTAACAAAACATATAATTGTAATGAAGTGCATAAAATGTTAACCAACAGGCGCAAGTTGGAAAGTGAATCGTTCCACGAATATATGCTACAAATGCGCAAAATTGTAACATTAGGCAATTTTGATGAGTGTTCAACAATTCAGTATATAGTGGACGGATTGAAAATGAAATTGGAATTAAAATATCAACTGTTCATTTAAGGAACTACGCGAAAAATACGATATTTATGAACATATGCAAAATGATTTTTATAGTGAACATAAAAATAAACAATACAAATATACGCAAGCGAAAAAAGAAAGATGTTTTAATTGTGGTTCTGTGGAACATAAAAGATCCGAGTGCAAAAATCGGTAAATTCCTGCGTACACAACTCAACACATTCTACTCCGTTTGAAATTATGTTCGGCACTAAAATGAAGACTATGGCTGAAAACAAAATTCTCGAAATACTGCAGAATGAATTCGTTAACCAGTTCGACAAAGATCGCCAACAACTGCGAAATGAGGCTAAGCAACAAATTTCAAAAGCACAAGAAATATATAAGAAGCAGTACGACAAAAAGCGAAAAAATCATATTGAATATGTAGTCGGTGATCTGGTGGCTATCAAACAAACTCAATTTGTTGCGGGCAAAAAGTTAGCTAACGAGTACCTAGGCCCGTACAGAGTAGCGAAAGTAAAGCGCAATGGACGATACGATGTTACGAAAGCAGCAGAATTTCAAGGTCCAAACAACACATCCACAAGCTGCGACTTCATGAAACCATGGAGAACTACTGAAGAAGAAGACGACTTGTCATCGGAGTCCGATGATTATCAGGTTGGCCGAATGTAAAGGCGTTAAAGGGTTAAGGCTATTTGTTAAATACACCACACTCGAGGTCGGTAAGAAAGAAGAACAGAGTTGAAGGGTGAGTCGTTAAAAGAAGGTCGAAGTCAGTTACACGAAAGTTGGTTTAGCACAAGTGGTTTTTAAAGAGAAGTTGTTTGAAGCTATTGTGTAAATTAAAACTGAAATTATTGTGTCAATTAAAATTAAAACTAAAGCTAACTTGTTAATTATAATTTTTATATCTGAATTACATATTCCATATCAATCAATATCTATTTGTGAAAATTGAAATAAATCAAATTAAATTGAAATACCTAAATCATTAAACTGAAATCTTATTAATTTAATGAGATAAAATATTTACATATATAAGTACTTAAAAAGTGCATATATAAGTGAATATTGTTTCAGAATGATTTTTCTTTATCCTTATCATCATTGTCCGATATTGTTACAGTTTCAGTATCATTCAAGTTTAAGGTGTGTGGCGGTACCAACGCTATGGTTTCGTATCTGATTAGACCAATGCTAAATATTTTCGCTTTGCTATCTATAACATCTTCTTCTGCCATAACTTTTGGAGCAGACCATAAATTCGTTCCGACATAATGAAAATCAGGGCTTTCTTTAAAATTCAATTGGAAGACATGTAGTCCACAAGTTTTTTTTTTTTTTTTGAATTTGGAAAATTCGTCGCACATTCTGAATAATAACAAAAACAAAAATTTAAATGTAAATACTAAAAGTACATGATAAATAAAAAATTAACATACTAATTTCTTACCTCTTCTCCAATATTCGATGCCACCTTATATGTATGTATATATATATATTCTATTATTATTATTCAATTCTTTATTTACATAATATTTAAATGTAATTTTGTTTAACAATTTTTCACAAAGAGTTTAGGATTTTTTCCTTTTCTACTTAAATATTAATTACAATCTTTTATATTATATTAAAGTTTTAAATAATATCGGATAAGTCGGAGGCAAAAATTTTCAAAAAAAACTTTGTGTTAATTTTAAGTTAAGATGAAATAAAAGTTAAGGGTAAAATTATGTTAAGCCGAGCTCATTAATATGGTTTAAATCTGAGTTGAGACAACTGATATTGAAGTTTAATGTTAGTTTTTGAATTTTATTATTTACTGGTTCGACGTTTGCTATATAATGAAGTCGTCGAGTAGAGTGGTACCAAGGCAAATTGTGAATCAATTTTAAAAGTTTATTTTGCACAATTTGTAATTTTTTTATGTGACACTGTGCAGCACTGGACCAAACTGGAGCAGCATAAAACATTATGGCATGAAATACGGACTTCAGTATAAGGGTTTTGTTGACGATATTAAGTTTGGAGTTCCGGTTTATCAACGGGTATAACAATCTTATTAGTTTATTAACCTTGTCTATGATATAAGGGATGTGGTCTTTGAATTTTAGTTTGGGATCTAACACCACACCCAAATATTTGACCTTGTTCTCCCAAGTTATTTGACTATTATTAAAAGCTACAGGTTGTTGAGGTAGAAAACATTGTTTGCGTCTTCGCGAGAAATAAATAGCTTGTGTCTTTAGTGGGTTAACTAATATTTTCCATTTTGTAAAGTATGAATTTACTTCGATCAGTGCGGCTTCTAAGTTGTTAATTATATCGACGGCGAGTATACCCGAACTAAGTAGGGCGGTGTCATCAGCAAAAATTGATGTAGCACAGCAATGTAGAGTTGGAAAGTCTGCTGTGCATATATTATATAAAATAGGTGAGAGACAGAATCCCTGAGGACAACCAGCAGTAATTTCTTTAATAGTCGAGGTGCTGGATCCAATAAAAACATTAAAATAGCGTTCTGAGAGAAAACTATGTATTATTTTTATGAGCTCAACAGGAAAATTTAATTTGATCATTTTGAAAGTGAGACCGAATCAAATGCAGCTTTTATATCCATTAATATCATACCAGTGGACTTGCTGGAATTGAAGTTGGAATTTACAATGTTTCTTATTCTTACTAAGGGTTGAACTGTATTATGTTCCTTGCGAAATCCAAATTGTTGTGGAGGTAATAAGCTTTCAGCATCAATAAAATCTGTAATTTTTTCCTTAATTACTTTCTCAAGTATTTTACTTAACGACGATAAAAGACTTATGGGTCTATAAGAATTAGGACAATCAAGCGGCTTGTTTGGCTTCCGTATGGGAATTATTTTAGAAAGTTTCCATATTTTAGGAAAATAATGCAATTTTAAACAACAGTTAATAATTATTGTTAAATATTTGAGTCCCTTTTTTGGCAGATTTTTTAAACATTTGTTAGTTATCCCATCTCTTCCAGGGGATTTTTTAGGTTTGAGCTTCTTCATAATGTCCAGTATTTTGTTAATAGAAATATATAATCATTATGAGGGATGTAGTTGCTGGAGTAAAGGTTATTTATCGCACTGTTAACATCTGCAATGGTTGACGGATCACTTAAATGTGCTGAAATTGTGTGGTTTTGGCTGAATGTTTGCTCTAGGATTTCACATTTCTCTTGCTGTGTGTTGTAACTTGTATTGTTAAGTTCTAGTATGGGGATGTTGGTATATTTTTTCTTTAATAGTTTGGATATATTCCAAAAAGGAGCTGAGCCCTTGTCTAGTGATGAGAGCTTTTTATTCCAAGTATTATTTTTAAACTTCTGTATCTCTTCTGAAATACGAAAATTATATATTTTCATTTGACTGTTATCACGAATATCTCTATATCGTTTCCAGTTTCTCCTGTAGATATTTCTTATTTGGATTAGATGTTTTATGTACTGGGGTAACTCTTGTGTTTTGACTGCAGCGATTCTTTTTGGAACACTATGGTTAATAGCATCGGATATTGTGTTACTAAGCGTGATTATCATTGAATCGACCAGTTCCCTATTGTTTTCATTGTTTTCATCTGGGATTGTTAGATTTCTTTTTATGTATGTAGAGTAACGAAACCAGTCTGCTTTTTTTATACCCTCCACTCCAGTGTGCAGAGGGTATATATAAGTTTGTCATTCCGTTTGTAATAATTAGAAAAAAAAATTTGGACCCCATAAAATATATATATTTGTGATCCTTATAACAACCGGAGTTGATATAGCGATGTCCGTCTGTCCGTCTGTCCGTCTGTGGAAATCACGATGACGGCATCAATCGGGCAGCTAGGGTGCTCGTTGATATAAAAAATGATTCACTAACATCCTGAAAAGTTTGCTATTTAAAATCGTCCAAATCGGCCGATTAGGGCCCGAGATTTGAATGAAGAACTAAAAAAAGTCTTGAAAAAATATAATTTTCTATGTTGTTCTTGTCACGATCACGCCCTCCATAGTGCAGCTACAGTGATAATTTTTAATGAGAATGATTCACCAAATTCATAGGAAGATTTCTATTTCAAAAATCATTAAAATCGGTGGAACAGGTCCAGGGAAATCTCTGAAAAAGTAAAAAAAAAATGAAAAATATGATGTTTCTATATTGTTCTTGTTGTTATTCTAAATGTTGTGTTGTTGTCATAGCTGGACTTGTTGTTTTTGTGGTCGTTGTGGTAATAGTATAATAAAAACTAACAATTTGTAAATTTTTTTATACCCTCCACTCCAGTGTGCAGAGGGTATATATAAGTTTGTCATTCCGTTTGTAATAATTAGAAAAAAAAATTTGGACCCCGTAAAATATATATATTTGTGATCCTTATAACAACCGGAGTTGATATAGCGATGTCCGTCTGTCCGTCTGTCCGTCTGTGGAAATCACGATGACGGCATCAATCGGGCAGCTAGGGTGCTCGTTGGCATAAAAAATTATTCATTGACATCCTGAAAAGTTTGCTATTTAAAATCGTCCAAATCGGTCGATTAGGGCCCGAGATTTGAATGAAGAACTAAAAAAAGTCTTGAAAAAATATAATTTTCTATGTTGTTCTTGTCACGATCACGCCCTCAATAGGATAGCTAGGGTGATAATTTTTAGTGAGAATGATTCACCAAATTCATGGGAAGATTTCTACTTCAAAAATCATTAAAATCGGTGGAACAGGTCCAGGTAAATCTATGAAAAATTAAAAAAAAAATGAAAAATATGATGTTTCCATATTGTTCCTGTTGTTATTCTAAATGTTGCATTGTTGTCATAGCTGGACTTATTGTTTTTGTGGTCGTTGTGGTAATAATATAATAAAAACAAACCCTTTGTACATTTTTTTGTGAACTCTGGTAGAAAATTTTAAAAGTTTCCATTGTTTTGGCATCACTAAAAAAATTTGTTAGATCATTTCTGTCATTGCCACGAGCCTGCATGCAAAATTTCAGATCGATTGGCTCACGGGGAAGGGGCTAAAAATCGATCCAAAATTTTGTCGACAAGCAGACACTACCAGTTAATATAAAGGCAGTAAATAAAGGGAGTAAAAGTTCACCAATAATTTAAAAAACAAATTTTTATGTATTAATTTATTTAAAGAAAAAAATAATTAAATGAAATAGTAATAATAATAAAAAAAAAAAAATATACAATACAAAAAAAAAAAGAATATATAAATAAAATAAAATAAAGATAAATGCATTCATAGCATTATAATACATATAAAAGGTCAATGTTTTCTAACCGTAACCGTAACGAGTCAGTTGTTTTTTTTTACATGAAAATCATTTAAAACAGTTACCGAACGTAACCGGAACGTCCCAATACTTTTCATGTGAAAAAAAGGCTGACACGTTACGTAACAGTTACATGTCGCTAACTTGTTCTTTACACAGGCTACTGCTTTTGCAGCCAACTTCAAGTCTATTTATATAGTTTCGTAAGCATAACTGATAAAATTGTTTCTATTATATTTTGCTGTAAGTAATAAATTATAAATATACTGAATTTGCAAACTAAAATGGATACATATATTGGAGGTGCTTTAATACAAAAGAGTTAACGAAACAAAATAAAAAAAAAAAACAACTCTACAACATCAACAATGGCAGTCATATGTTCTTCAAATAGAAAAAAAAACTGCAAGTGTGTTTTGTTGGCTACAAAACAAAAATAGTGTTTACAATATAACAAAATATGTAAAAGAAGTTAGTGCTATGAAATATTTTATTTTGTTTAAAAAAAAATCGCAAAATGAAAGGCTATAATTCCATTAATAATCAAAAGGCGTTAAACTAATTTATTTATTTTTACGTTGTACTAATGCATTTTAAATAAGTAAAAGTAATTGTATATTTAAATAAAAATGCATTTGTATTATATGTTGCTGTCGTATTCAGAAAAATCAAGTAGCTGACTATACGACTACAAATGCTGCTGCCAGCAGTCGTCTATGTGTTTCATTCATGATGTTGCATTTTTTTGCGAGCAATACTTACATATATTCTAAATAAAGAAATAATAGTTCTTTTCATACTGCGAAATCTATACAAATATATGTACAAATACTATATGTCAAATTTCAAATTTGCAATAATTGATACATTTTTGAAAGAAAATTGTATAATATGAAATGTCTTTAATTTATTTCATAGAAAACAATTTTTTGAAGTGCGTGGATTTTCCATATTTACTGTTTTACTATTTTCGTAATGAGGTTAAATGAGTTAAAAAGAATTTAAAATATTTGAAAATATTAGGTGAGGATCCTCAAGATGTAATATACGATCGGTCTAAAACTTTTCACTTAGTGCCACAGTTAAATTCGAAACAACAAAAACCCATATATTTTGTGCATAAAGTTTAACATTAAATGTGCTTTTCTAAAATGTCTATATATTTTTTCTCATTCATTTCTGACCATCTTCAATGTAAATTTACCAAAGTTTTTTTTATTGCAATATGTATATAAAACTTAAAAATTTAATATTTTTTATTGTGTATTAACTTATTATTCTGCGATTTTCATTACATCACAAAATGTTACAAATTGGCACTACTGTTTCAAAAACAGAAAACTTCTAAATCAGTTGAAAACAGTTGATCTGTAGAACTGTGTGTGAAATTGTGTCAAATAAAATTACAAATATTAATAAATATAATAATACATATATATATATTTTATTAATTTTGTTAAGAATTAGCACAAAATTGATTTTCCATTTTGCATTTCATTTATAAAGAATTCTGCCATATTTTGTTAAAGGGAAAATCCATTTTTGTTATATTAAAAAAAACAGACTTGCATTTAATTTTTCCATGACTGCCTCAATAATTGCGTAGATGCCACCACAATATTTTTTCTAATTAAAACAGTTGATCTGTAAAACTGTGTGTGAAATTGTGTCAAATAAAATTACAAATATTAATAAATATAATAATACATATATATATTTTATTAATTTTGTTAAGAATTAGCACAAAATTGATTTTCCATTTTGCATTTCATTTATAAAGAATTCTGCCATATTTTGTTAAAGGGAAAATCCATTTTTGTTATATTAAAAAAAACAGACTTGCATTTAATTTTTCCATGACTGCCTCAATAATTGCGTAGATGCCACCACAATATTTTTTCTAATTAAATATTAACCAATATCTAACTAGAATTATGATTTATTCTGACTAAAAAGTTCCAATTAAAAGTTATTCATCCCAATTATGAATATTCTCAAGGAATTTCTTTCTCACGGAAAATACATTTCTCGAGAAAAAAATTCCTCCAATTATAAATTCCGCGTGAACAAAAAATGATTAACTGGCATCATCGAATTTCGAAGCCACTTGCTTTGCTTATTGACAATTTATTTTCTATTTTTTGTGTGTGTGCAAACGACCCTACAATAAATGTCCCAATAAACATTTTTGTTTGCTATCAACTTGAGGTGCATTTGAGATCAAATACATTTTTCAAATCTCCAACGTTAATTCTCAAATGCCATCCATAGTTCGAATATAGTCTTCTCAACTTAAAAGGCACATTTTTTATATGGCGATTTTCATAGTTATCAAATTGAGAAATTTGTGATTCTCAACTTGATAGCAAAGAAATATTTCCAATCGGTATCAAATGGAAGGTACGGAATTGCCATATTAAAAAATATTATACTAATTTTAGAAATGAAAACATGTTACGAAGCACTAGTACGGTTGGACACCACTTATGTTGCGATTACACATACCACCGGGCGTCACCTTGTTACAAACCGTTCGCACTGATGAGGATTCCGACTAGCTCGTATATATTCTCAGGAAGGTCCCAACCCTCTCACCAGGCGCGTGAACGTACACAAAATTAAAAAAAGGACAATATTAAACTGAAACCAAACTAAATACTCATTAACAACAAACCACACCATACCACAAGACAATACGGAGACAGATGTTATGCTCCTCGATTTGCCCACCCAACCTTGATCGAAATAACTCCACAAACATGTTCATTTTCGACCCCTGACACCACTTGACCTTCCCTCCTTTAACTTACCATTATTACCTTTAACCCTTTGAACAATTAAGCCAACATTATTTAATATTCAACTTTCATTTAATTAACATTATTATTTTTTTTTCCAATATAAACTTAAACCTAACAATATTATTTCTTAACCTCTATTCACATACATACATAATCCTAAAAAAAATTGCAGAACAAATTTTTATTAAATATAATACACCCTTAACTTACGCTTCCTTTAAATACACTCTCTCTTCGATATAGAAATGTTCATGAAACTTTCATACATAAATAGTTATTAATACAATTTCATATTTATATATATTACCATACAAAACTTATTTAATCTTTCCTTTTTTTTCTTCTTATATTTACCCTAGTTTCCTATCGACTAGCAAAAATCTGATCATTAATACATGATCATTAATATCTCTTTTTTACTTCACTTTTACTTTTAACTTTAAAATTTTTCAACACTCTTCACTCCCTAGGGCTCAAATCTACTATAACTGCCAAATATGGAACGCACAAACTACCTAAATATCTATCTGAAGGAGCTCCCTAAGATGATGAATTACTTCTGGCACTACCCAGATATTTATTTTACAACCAACCGAGTTGATGTGAACCCTAACTCCTGGTGTTCAAGTAAGTATAAAATTTTGATTTTTTTTTTTCCAATTTAACAGAATTTCAATTAAAGATTTATTTTTTTTCAGATTTTTGCCGTTAACATGGGAATACACATGACTCACTATCTCACTTGTTTTTTTTTGTTTTATATAATTTTAACCTTACTTAAACTTTCTATATATTTATTCTTAGTCTATATATATATATATATGTATTTTTTTTTTATTTTAACATTTTTATACCATTAAAAGATTTTACTTGTAAACTTCACATTCAGCTCTTTTATATTCTTTTCACAGATTTGTTTTCATATATGTGCAATTTCAATCCAGAACTTTTACAAATTAGTCAAACTTAATTTCGTTTTCAAATATTTTACATAGTTCTTTTGATACACTACTATGTTCTAGCTTGGTTTTACACACTGATAGCAGTGTTGTTGCTCTGTGTGACTTTTTTGATCTTTTTGGTTGTTCGACTATACACGTAACAAAAATTATAATACAATAGCAGAGTACCTGACTATCCACGGGATTACCACACTTCTCTGGAGGATTCGGGAACACCGGAACACTCAGCACCTACTCCACTCGCTGTCGTTCTTATTTTTCTCCGTTGCCCTCTTTCGAATAATATTTTGGGGTCACCGCCAGGTCTGTAACATCAAAGACATATTCTCCTATATTCACTATTTACGGTATAATCTCCACTACACTTACTTCTAAAAATTTTTTTTTTCACTGTTTATTTTCACTCTTGATTATTTAAATCTCAACAACCGAGCCTTCACACTAAACTATACACAAGTAATAAACTTCGCCTTACAAATTTGACTATGCACAATATACGTTTGACTTCTTCAGTCAACATATAACTTCTGACTCTTATTAATTTATCCCTGCATCGACTTTGCTTGTTCTAAGTTGCTGTTTTTTTCCATTATTCCAGATACTATATACTTCAACGTTACTTTTTTTTATACATTATATATTCTTACTTTAGCGCCACAATCTCCATCTTTTCTTTTCTATATCATCCTATCTTTTGTTAACATCCCCGCCAAAACTCCATCTTTTATTTTGTAAATTAATTTGGCTCCATATAACTTATATTTCTTCGTCTTTTGAATTTTTCTTTCCTTGACACTATATTTTCTGCATGTTATCTAGAACCTTCCTTTTTGATAACCAAAGAAAATAAATATCTTCCTTTTCACTTCATCCCACATGTCCAAATCCTCCCTTTTCCACACCAAACTATCCTGTACAATACCAGGCGAGCATAAAAACTTGTAGGTTCATTCACTTTACATTATTTTAATATTTTTCAAATTATCCGCTACGATTTTACTACTAACTTTGTTTACCTTTTTTTTTTTGTTTTATTTACTACAATACCCTATGGTCTTACACATTTTCCTCGCGTTGCCAATTATAATATCAGTTCGCCGTGCTATTCAATACACACTGGCAACTACATTTTTCTGTCATTGATAAAACCACACCACATACATATGTAAGTATAAATTTTTCATTTGTTTTTAATTTCTCTTTTTTTTTCTTTTCAGGTTTTCCGATGCACTCCTTTGGACTTTGGACAGGATGACTACATTCCGGGTAAGTATTTTATATCGGATACAACAAAGGTTGTAGCCTCTTTTATTTTACTAATGTTCTGTCGCCTCTTCTATTTTCAGCTTTATTATCTCCCACATATCACCTACATACATACATATGTGTAAATCAACGCATTAATGCATTTCATTTTTTTTCTATTTCCTTACAGATTTACCTTCATTCTGGGCCAAATCATTGGATCAACGTTTCAGGTAAGTATTTAACACAAGGCAACGTATCGTCCCAATATTTTTTTTTTACACTTTTTCACTAATTTTCCTTCTCTCTATTTTCAGGTTTAAACCCAAAAATGAGCATGATGGGGTAAACTGCGGTGTCGCTCTGCCGCATAATCCAGGTTTACCCACCAAAAATTAAATTTATAAGAACCAGGACATGGGGTAGGAGTAGGTTCGCTCCAGACAAGTGTTAGGAACCCCCTCCTTGACAAGTTAGGGAAATAAGAAAAATAAAAAATAAAATAACCACAACTAACAAAAAAAGAAACACTAAAAAAAAATACTAACACAAAAAAAACAGCTAAAACGTGTTTGGGACTGGAGGTTTCGCCCGATCCTTGGGCGGAACATCCACTCCCTTATCATTGACATAGGGACTGGTTTTTTCGCCCGATCCATGGGTGGACAAAGCACTCCCGGAAACCCTTCGCGGCTCTTCCTTAAGGTTCCGCCACGCAAAATTTTTCTTTGTCATTGACTTAGAAAAATTTTGCGTGCCTATCCCACCGCAACAAAACTCCGGTTTATTTGGGTTCCACTCGAATGGAACGGTGTGCGGGTTACTTTAGCTGCTATGACCAGCCGCTCAACGTGGGGAACTCTCACACCCCGAGACTACGAGCTTCGCGTTCTACCTGAGTTAGCCGGGCAAAAACTTAGCACCAGGTAAGTTACAGTTCTAAAACGTGGGGAACTCCCACACCCTGACACAGAGTCTCATCCATATTTTCTCTTTTCAGCTACCTCATTATACACCTATACCATCACATCTTACTCTATACCGGAATCCTTATCAGAACCATCAATGAACAGCAACCGACTTTTGCATTTTTCCCAGGTAAGAAAAAGCATAGTGGCACCCCCTAGCTAATCCAATATTTATTATAATTATTTGTTTTCCTTGTAATTGGTTCCTGACCAATTGGGCACTAAAATGTGCTGATTAAACGAACGCCTACAAAAGACTTTTGAGGCCAAACCACTTTTCTCTTCACATTAATTCTTACATTCTAAATATCAAAATAATTTCAGCTCTTCTGCTAATTCGGGTAACGCCTCTACACTCCTACTGGATCATCTTCGCCGTTCATTATCCGATGGACTAATCTCTACAATACTTTTATTTATAAAAGATTTAGAGATCCCATAAAGATCCTTATGATGTTAGCTCTCTATACATCAGTTTTACGGGAAGTAATCTGCACTTTACTGTAACCTAAAAAATTTTACTTTGTGTCACCTTTATTTCTTTCCCAGGTTTTCCGGACCATATTTTTCTAAAAAAAACTGGACAACACAGGACAAGAATCTTATCCTATTATTGCACTAAACCTCAACCAAAAAAAAACTGGACATCACAATTACAAGTAAAAATTTCACATCACTAATTTGGTCATTTTCTTCCTAAAACTAATTGCACGAGAGATGGTATATGGATACTGTTATCATAAGGTAAGTATAATTGGTGGTATAATTATGTATTATTAGGTCTTTATGTCAGGTTCTACGGTCGCATATTTTTATCACAGATTTTTAAATTTAAATTGCACTATAAGATTGCTTTATTACACATTAGGACATACACGAAAAAGTATAATTACATTCTAGATTGTAAAAATCTCCAAAATAATTAAAAGTTTCTTATATCCTAATATTGCACATATTCATTAAGTAAACTTAACTTTCTAAATATCGTAATCTTCATAGCCAATTTAAACTTTTATATCTTTGACGTGATAAATGCCTATTGTTTTTCCCTGTAGCGTTTCTAACTCATACATGTTGTTACCTACAGGTCGGACCACTCTACATTTCAAAAACTTTTTTGCAAAATTTTGCGTTTATATTTTTTTCAAAATTACTCGATATCATGTTTCTGCGGTAAACTTCTTGGCCTGGGGTAAATGTAACAACCCTTGCTCGCTTGTTGTATCTTTCGGCACTCTTTTCGTAAGCTTTTGTCATATTTTCTTTAATCTTTTTTCGTATCATCTCTAATTTATCCTGTGGCTTTAAATTTAATACTTCGTGATCGGTTAACGACTGTAATTTTCTACCCAATTTATAATCGGCACCGCTGGTATACATGTGAAAACCAAAAAGTGCAAAAAATGGTGTAACCCCAGTCGCGGTGTGTACGGAATTTCTAAGCGCACATTCAATTTCTGATAAGTACAAGTCCCAATATCTATGGTCTTGGTCCAGATATGCTCTAATCGCTGCTAACACCGACTGATTCACGCGTTCAGACGCATTTGATTGAGGCGAATACACTGCCGTTTTTAAATGTTGGATTTTATAAGTTTTTAATAGATTCTCAAAACTTTTTGCAACAAACTGTGAACCATTGTCGCTGTGTATTATTTCAGGGACTCCGAATTTATGAAAAATTTCTCGAACCAAAAATTCACTTACATTGTGAGCAGTTGCCTCTTTCATCGCTTTTAAAAAGGTAAATTTTGAAAAATGATCGACCACAATAAAGATATAACAGTTTCCATGTTTTGATCGTGGATATTTTCCCAAAAAATCTATATATAGTTTTTGGAATGGCCGATCAGTGATAACTTGATTGCCTATCTCCGGTCTTAGGTTTTGATTGCATGATTTAGTCTCCTTACATGTTTGACAATTGTCTATGAACATTTTCACCTGGGCCGTCATCTTAGGCCAGTAGAAGAACCGTCTTAATTTTTCTAGGGTTTTTGCCACCCCACCGTGGGCTGATCTTAAAGTTGAGTGAGCTTTCTCTATCACTGGTTGTGTAATATTAGGTGGTATCCAAAGTTTCCATGGGCATTCATCTGCGTTGTCCCTATCGAAAGACATCTTCTTATAAATTAATTCGTTTTCTAATTTAATATCCGGTAACAGGTGTTGGTTTTCTTTAATGTTGTTTTTAAGGGCGCAATATTCTTCACTTTCAAATTCAGTGGTTTCGAAATCAAACAAATCTTCCATGTTGATTTCTTCAGCGTTGACTTCTCCGGGTAACCTTGACAACATATCTGCAACTATATTTTCAGATCCTTTCCTGTGTTGTATTTCAAAGTCAAATGCCTGTAACTGCAGCGACCACCGTGCTAGCCTACCACTCAAATCTTTTAAAGACATAAGCCATTTAAGGCTTGCGTGGTCTGTCACTATGGTAAATGGCATCATCTCCACGTAAGGACGAAATTTTTTCACTGCCATAACTGCTGCCAAGCACTCTTTCTCGGTCACGCTGTAATTTTTCTGGCATGCATTGAGTTTTTGTGAATAGAAGGCGATCGGTTGTTCATCATTATCGTCGTTGCTTTGATACAACACGGCACCAATACCATAATCACACGCATCGCATTGTATCCAGAACCGTCTTGAAAAATCAGCATGACGCAAAACGGGTGCTGATGTAAGTGCGATTTTTAAATTCTCGAATGCTGAAATTGCCTCAGGTGTCATCGTAAATTTTTTTGTCTTTTTAAGCGTATCCGTGAGTGGAGCTGAGATTGTCGCGAAGTCCTTAATAAACCGACGATACCAGCCGGCTGTACCCAAAAAACTCCGGACATCACGTGGTGTCTTCGGTATTTTAATAGCTCGTATCGCTTGAATTTTTTCGGGATCGGTTTTAAGCATCCCACCGCCAACAATAAAACCAAGATATTTTAATTGTTTGAAACAAAATTGTGATTTTTCTAAACCAATTGTTAAATTGGCTTTCTTTAGGCATTGAGCTACTTCTTTTAAGAGTTGTAAATGTTTTTCAAACGTTTCTGATATAATCAACAGGTCGTCAAGGTAAACGAAAACATTGCCCTTCAGTTTTTGTGGAACTACTTTGTCCATCAATCTACAAAGTCTTTGGGCAGCGTTGCATAACCCGAAAGGCATGACGCGAAATTGGTAGAGTGGCCGACCTGCTACTGTAAATGCGGTGTACGGTTTGCTCTCCTCATCCAGCTCTATCTGCCAAAAAGCAAATTTTAAATCAACGCTACTTATATAATATGTTTCGTCGATTCTACTTATAATGCCATCGATGTTTTGTAAGGGATATGCATCTTTGACGGTCACCTTATTCAATTTTCTAGCATCGAGACAAAACCTGTTTTTGTTGGGTTTACGCACCACTGTAGTTCTACTACTCCATGGACTTTCACTCTCTTCAATTACTTTCAAATCTAGCATCCTATCTATTTCTTTATACACTATTTCCTGTACTGCAGGTGAAATTGGATAATACCTATCCTTTACCGGTTCGGCACCTTCTATCAATTTGATACTATGTTTTTCTAAAGACGTGCATCCTAAACCTACTTTTTCAAACGCTGTAAATATACTTATAATTGAATCTAATTGTTGTTGTTGTTCTCGTGTCAAAATGTGCGGATGTGATTTATGATCTTCGACCTTATAATTTTCCTGCAATTTTTCCATATCTAATTCGGCTGCACCGATGATATCGGGGGCTAATTCGAAAATCCTCCAAAAGTCTATGCCTAAGTATGCTTCCTGTTCTAGTTCGGGACACAAATACAACTCCATGACATTTATCTTATTCTCGAACATAACTTCTATCAAAACTTTTCCTAATAACCTATGTTTTTGTCCTGCTGCTGTTGTTACCACCGAAAATATTGGCACAATTTCACTTCCTATACTTTCTATGAGCTCTCTACAACCTTTACCTAGAAGACTAACAGATGCACCTGTATCGAGAAGACCTTTAATTGGTACATCTCCGATAAAAATTTTTGCATATGCTCGAGGATCTGCCTTGCTTTTATTCACTGACTTGATCGTCTCAATAACCAGTCTTCTAGTATGCCTTCTAGCAGCAAATTTGGCTCTCAACTTTTTTATCCTGTTGGATATTGGCCTTCTGATGGTGACAGCTTCATTAAAAATTACGTTTCGAACATTTTCATAATTGGATCTTCTTTCTTCTAGCGAATAAGTATGTTTTAATTTTGGATTTAATTTATTAAATGATTTTGTTATTTTTACTAAATTGGTATAATTTTTATTTTTTCCTAGCGGTGATTTGTGTGCGGGTTCACATTGGCACGATGGTTCCCCGCGGCTACCTCGCTCCTCTGAAAATTTCGAGCTTTACAATTGGCGCAATTCGGAGCTATAACGTCTGGTTTCCCACAACGATAGCAAAATAAAGCTCGATCGTCTGCGGGACACTCCATGAAACCATGACCTTCTTGTCGGCAGTTCCAGCATACCAGTGGATTACGTCTCGGTCGCATCTCATTATTATCGACCCGAATCGCCGCCAATTCATCGTAATTCTCCTCCGTATACTCGGGTGACTCTTCTGGTTTCTCGACGAGTTCATTCACCTGTTTAGTAGTCCTGCTATTCACCATCTGCGAAAACGGACGGATATCCTTTCGTAGAAATGTTTTTTCTGCTTCAATACACTCGATTCTAAGCTGCTCTACGGACGAAATCGACATTGGGTAAACTAATTTCCCTATACTCTCCCTCAAATTTCTTTTAACCATTTTTATCATCTCGTATTCAGGCATGGGCATACCGAGTCGTGATCTCAAAGTATTCATGGTATGGAAAAACGCGTCGATGGTTTCGCCGGGCAACTGCTTCCTTTCGACCATATCCCTCATCAGCTCGAAACTGGATCTTGTCGATTGATACTGCTGCATCAACGCCATTTTTAACGTGGGCCATTTACCCGCAGATGTGACATCATTAGCTTGGGCCAGAAGCCAGTACCATTTTTTGGCCTCCCCAACTACTAGTAAATGAAAATCTCGCAATACTTCAATCCATGGGATCCCATATTGTCTTTGGAGCGTTTCCAGTCGAAAAATGAAATCTTCGACCGCAAGATGACTGGTATTCCCATTGAATTGCAACCCCCATTTGTCGACACGAATTTTTATTTGTTCTGAATTTACAGCGATATCCCCGCAAGCTGATGAACTTCTGGATGACTGATCGGAAGGCAGGTTTACCCCGGATATATCCATGGGTGCTGTTCTTTGGCACGATGGTCTTGAACCGCTCGGTAAGTCGCTATTTGCTAATCTTATATTCTCTTGTTGGGTGTGCTGTACTACCAAACTTAGGCGGCTAACCGTCTCGGTTATTTCGGCCATTGCCCTCCTTATATCCGACAATTGAGGACCTACTCCCTGCTCTATCATCCTCATGACCTCAATCTGCCTTGTACCTATATCGTCGGTGACTACCCTCTGTTGTCCACTATGCGAGCTACTCTGAGCTGACCTATCACTTGGCAACGTTCCCTGCGGATTATGGTAGTTACCACTCATTATCGTCGCCGACCTATCTTTTATTTGGGGTTCTATGTTCTCTTCACGGGACATTTCGATATGTCTATGTGCCTTTGGTAATGGGAGTTTTGGCGTATTTGGTTTCTGAACCTTTTCAGCTACTTGGGGTGTTGATCGGTTCAAATCAAATTTTACCTGACGGCTTCGTTTCCTCGATCTAGTCTCGTGAGGATTATCATTCATCCCACTATAAAAAAAAGGTTATCGACCTCTATAACCTACCCAAACCACGCAGTTCACTATAAATCAAAAAAAAATTACTTATAGATTAAAAAAAACAAAACTCTACAATTATTTCCTAAACTTTTTCACTCTCAGTATTAGAATATATAATAATTCACTAATCCTTACACCCTAGATGCACTAAAAGCTAATTATAATCACTTAAGATTTACTACCTTAGATTTTATAACTACACAAAAAAAAAGATCAACGATCCTATTACTATTTTCTACGACTAATTCCAAAAAAAAAGTATACAAAGGAAACTAAATAATATAATAGATTTTTGTATTAAATGATTCGACAATCACTTTATAACCTAACCCTAATAATGACGAACACGACTCTACAAAATTTAAAATTCTATAATAATTTGGAATTTCAAGAAAATGTTTAGCACCTGCTATAAAATAAAAATGTCGCAATATAGCTATTTTCTTTCTTGAATCGCAAGAAAAAAATTTTTCTTAAATTCTATTTTTGTTTTACGCCTCCTTCGCAATATTAAAATACTTAACCCGAATTTTAATTGATTTAATAGTATAAATAAAACTGTATTATTATATAGCTGCTTTATTTTAATTTTTAACCTTTGTTTTGCTGGTAAACTTTTTAATATTTTTGGGTTCGGTAATAATGGGGTTAAAGGAGGTCAAAGCGGATCAATTTTCATAACTTTCTTCACAGAAAAATGTCGTGTGGTATAGTGCTTAATCATTTATTTCTTTTACTCTACATTTTTTTATTTTTTTTACATTTGAAACTTCACAGTATTACCTATCGTACTTCAACTTTTGCCCTCGACTAAAGTGAGATTACGATAGGTTTTGAGTAATGTTCGACACTACTAACCTCGTGAATAACACACTCACGAGAGGCTGTTGAACATATACTTAACGTTTAATACTACATATAAACTGAGTCTACTATAAAAACATACAAACAAAAAGAACAAAATCACCATACAATCAGATATTTTCCATTATGATCTGAGCTATAGTGCTTCAATTCTTTTTTTTTTAGTGCTGTTCGAACTTCTCGTTTCCTCTAATCTTCAAAATCTTGAGATTTATACATCTACTTGAAAATTAATTAACAGTGGCTATAAACATCAAAATCTCTCTTTTTAGAAAAAAAAAACGCGATTATTCGTTGGGCTATTTCTTTATAAGCTATTGGGCTATTTCTTCATGTGTAGTTAATTTACATGACCTCTCCTTCATAAATTAGAAACTTTTCTATAAAAAAAAACTAATTTACTACATTTAAAATTTGGGCGCCATTTATGTTACGAAGCACTAGTACGGTTGGACACCACTTATGTTGCGATTACACATACCACCGGGCGTCACCTTGTTACAAACCGTTCGCACTGATGAGGATTCCGACTAGCTCGTATATATTCTCAGGAAGGTCCCAACCCTCTCACCAGGCGCGTGAACGTACACAAAATTAAAAAAAAAGACAATATTAAACTGAAACCAAACTAAATACTCATTAACAACAAACCACACCATACCACAAGACAATACGGAGACAGATGTTATGCTCCTCGATTTGCCCACCCAACCTTGATCGAAATAACTCCACAAACATGTTCATTTTCGACCCCTGACACCACTTGACCTTCCCTCCTTTAACTTACCATTATTACCTTTAACCCTTTGAACAATTAAGCCAACATTATTTAATATTCAACTTTCATTTAATTAACATTATTATTTTTTTTTTCCAATATAAACTTAAACCTAACAATATTATTTCTTAACCTCTATTCACATACATACATAATCCTAAAAAAAATTGCAGAACAAATTTTTATTAAATATAATACACCCTTAACTTACGCTTCCTTTAAATACACTCTCTCTTCGATATAGAAATGTTCATGAAACTTTCATACATAAATAGTTATTAATACAATTTCATATTTATATATATTACCATACAAAACTTATTTAATCTTTCCTTTTTTTTTTCTTATATTTACCCTAGTTTCCTATCGACTAGCAAAAATCTGATCATTAATACATGATCATTAATATCTCTTTTTTACTTCACTTTTACTTTTAACTTTAAAATTTTTCAACACTCTTCACTCCCTAGGGCTCAAATCTACTATAACTGCCAAATATGGAACGCACAAACTACCTAAATATCTATCTGAAGGAGCTCCCTAAGATGATGAATTACTTCTGGCACTACCCAGATATTTATTTTACAACCAACCGAGTTGATGTGAACCCTAACTCCTGGTGTTCAAGTAAGTATAAAATTTTGATTTTTTTTTTTCCAATTTAACAGAATTTCAATTAAAGATTTATTTTTTTTCAGATTTTTGCCGTTAACATGGGAATACACATGACTCACTACCTCACTTGTTTTTTTTTTGTTTTATATAATTTTAACCTTACTTAAACTTTCTATATATTTATTCTTAGTCTATATATATATATATATGTATTTTTTTTTTATTTTAACATTTTTATACCATTAAAAGATTTTACTTGTAAACTTCACATTCAGCTCTTTTATATTCTTTTCACAGATTTGTTTTCATATATGTGCAATTTCAATCCAGAACTTTTACAAATTAGTCAAACTTAATTTCGTTTTCAAATATTTTACATAGTTCTTTTGATACACTACTATGTTCTAGCTTGGTTTTACACACTGATAGCAGTGTTGTTGCTCTATGTGACTTTTTTGATCTTTTTGGTTGTTCGACTATACACGTAACAAAAATTATAATACAATAGCAGAGTACCTGACTATCCGCGGGATTACCACACTTCTCTGGAGGATTCGGGAACACCGGAACACTCAGCACCTACTCCACTCGCTGTCGTTCTTATTTTTCTCCGTTGCCCTCTTTCGAATAATATTTTGGGGTCACCGCCAGGTCTGTAACATCAAAGACATATTCTCCTATATTCACTATTTACGGTATAATCTCCACTACACTTACTTCTAAAAATTTTTTTTTTCACTGTTTATTTTCACTCTTGATTATTTAAATCTCAACAACCGAGTCTTCACACTAGACTATACACAAGTAATAAACTTCGCCTTACAAATTTGACTATGCACAATATACGTTTGACTTCTTCAGTCAACATATAACTTCTGACTCTTATTAATTTATCCCTGCATCGACTTTGCTTGTTCTAAGTTGCTGTTTTTTTCCATTATTCCAGATACTATATACTTCAACGTTACTTTTTTTTATACATTATATATTCTTACTTTAGCGCCACAATCTCCATCTTTTCTTTTCTATATCATCCTATCTTTTGTTAACATCCCCGCCAAAACTCCATCTTTTATTTTGTAAATTAATTTGGCTCCATATAACTTATATTTCTTCGTCTTTTGAATTTTTCTTTCCTTGACACTATATTTTCTGCATGTTATCTAGAACCTTCCTTTTTGATAACCAAAGAAAATAAATATCTTCCTTTTCACTTCATCCCACATGTCCAAATCCTCCCTTTTCCACACCAAACTATCCTGTACAATACCAGGCGAGCATAAAAACTTGTAGGTTCATTCACTTTACATTATTTTAATATTTTTCAAATTATCCGCTACGATTTTACTACTAACTTTGTTTACCTTTTTTTTTTTGTTTTATTTACTACAATACCCTATGGTCTTACACATTTTCCTCGCGTTGCCAATTATAATATCAGTTCGCCGTGCTATTCAATACACACTGGCAACTACATTTTTCTGTCATTGATAAAACCACACCACATACATATGTAAGTATAAATTTTTCATTTGTTTTTAATTTCTCTTTTTTTTTCTTTTCAGGTTTTCCGATGCACTCCTTTGGACTTTGGACAGGATGACTACATTCCGGGTAAGTATTTTATATCGGATACAACAAAGGTTGTAGCCTCTTTTATTTTACTAATGTTCTGTCGCCTCTTCTATTTTCAGCTTTATTATCTCCCACATATCACCTACATACATACATATGTGTAAATCAACGCATTAATGCATTTCATTTTTTTTCTATTTCCTTACAGATTTACCTTCATTCTGGGCCAAATCATTGGATCAACGTTTCAGGTAAGTATTTAACACAAGGCAACGTATCGTCCCAATATTTTTTTTTTACACTTTTTCACTAATTTTCCTTCTCTCTATTTTCAGGTTTAAACCCAAAAATGAGCATGATGGGGTAAACTGCGGTGTCGCTCTGCCGCATAATCCAGGTTTACCCACCAAAAATTAAATTTATAAGAACCAGGACATGGGGTAGGAGTAGGTTCGCTCCAGACAAGTGTTAGGAACCCCCTCCTTGACAAGTTAGGGAAATAAGAAAAATAAAAAATAAAATAACCACAACTAACAAAAAAAAAACACTAAAAAAAATACTAACACAAAAAAAACAGCTAAAACGTGTTTGGGACTGGAGGTTTCGCCCGATCCTTGGGCGGAACATCCACTCCCTTATCATTGACATAGGGACTGGTTTTTTCGCCCGATCCATGGGTGGACAAAGCACTCGCGGAAACCCTTCGCGGCTCTTCCTTAAGGTTCCGCCACGCAAAATTTTTCTTTGTCATTGACTTAGAAAAATTTTGCGTGCCTATCCCACCGCAACAAACAATGTACTTTTTTTAATGTTTCAATTTAATTTCATTATATATTTAACATTACTATGTACATATTTAACATTAAATGTACATATTATGTACATTTTTTAAAATCTAGAATTAAAAATAAATGAATTAATTAGTTGTACATTTTTTGAAAAATTCGACAAAAAGCAGAAATAATTAAAAATATATCAATGATTTATTTGTACTTTTTTTGGCATTTTTTAATTTAATTTATTATTTATGACATATTTAAATAATATCTCAGACTTAACACAAATCGTATTCAAGTTGAATAAATGTTTGGTCTCAAGTGGAGAAAAGTGTTGGATATCCAATTGAGAGTAAAAATGTTTCTCAAAGATTGGAAAAAATGTTAAGTCTCAACTTGATGTCAAGTTGAAAGCAAACAAGGAGAAAAATTGTTCAACCCAAGTTGAGAATTACATTTGACATCAATTTAAGAACTTAACTTTTCTCACAACATTGGAGAAATAATATTTCAATGCATACTGGGGAATGACCGAAACTAACACATAAACAGTTTTTTCCTATTTGAAAAACATATGACTGTCATTGTTGCTGTTGTAGAGTTGTTATACCCTCCACTCCAGTGTGCAGAGGGTATATATAAGTTTGTCATTCCGTTTGTAATAATTAGAAAAAAAATTTTGGACCCCATAAAATTTATATATTTGTGATCCTTATAACAACCGGAGTTGATATAGCGATGTCCGTCTGTCCGCCTGTGGAAATCACGATGACGGCATCAATCCGGCAGCTAGGGTACTCGTTGAAATAAAAATGATTCACTAATATCCTGAGAAGTTTGCTATTTAAAATCGTCCAAATCGGTCGATTAGGGCCCGAGATTTGAATGAAGAACTAAAAAAGTCTTGAAAAAAAATAATTTTCTATGTTCTTCTTGTCACGATCACGCCCTCAATAGTGCAGCTACAGTGATCATTTTTAGTGAGAATGATTCACCAAATTCATGGAAAGATTTCTACTTCAAAAATCATTAAAATCGGTGGAACAGGTCCAGGGAAATCTCTGAAAAAGTAAAAAAAAAATGAAAAACATGATATTTCAATATTGTTCTTGTTGTTATTCAAAATGTTGCATTGTTTTCATAGCTGGACTTGTTGTTTTTGTGGTCGTTATGGTAATAATATAACAAAAACAAACCCTTTGTACATTTTTTTATCAACTCTGGTAGAAAAATTTAAAAGTTTCCATTGTTTTGGCATCACTAAAAAAATATGTTAGATCATTGCTGTCATTGCCACAAGCCTGCCTGCAAAATTTCAGATCGATTGGGTCACGGGAAAGTGGTTAAAATCGATCCAAGCAGACACTACGAGTTAATATAAAGGGAGTAAAAATTCACCAACATCTAAAGCAAATAATGCTAAAATACCTAGTTGTTAATAAAAAAAACAATTGGGCAATTCACAATGGGTAATGTATCGTTGTATCTCTTGTATCGTATATCACTTTACAATAGTGTAAAATTGTTGTCGGTAATTTTCACTGAAAAATCTGATACACGATCCAACTTCATTTGCTATGTTTAGTAAATGTTGTATATTGTATCATAACATATCAGTTCCAAGTGAATGCCAGTTTTTATGAAAAAAAAAAACAAATACATAGAATATTATCAGCATAAATAATTATAAAATAAAATATGGCAAATAATGCATATAACGCAAATACATCGATAAGTTTATTTATATAAAAATTAATGTTTATATTTTTAGTATGTACATATTTTCTCTTTCAGTACCAACCAAAACATTTAACATTTTTTTTTTTTTCATTATAAATTAAAATGTAAGAGGTACGTAACAAAAACTCCAGGGTATATCTCACGACCAAAAAGCAAACACTGACAAGTGTTTTCTCTTATACAAAATAGCAGAAGCGACGAAGCGATCTTTCCTCGTTGGATCGAAAATTACTAAAGAAAGCGTTTTACAATATGAAAATACAACTGAGTGTTCACAACAAATGATTGTATTGTGTATTTCAATACAACATACAATATACAACACCTGTTGTGAATTGCCCAAATGTAAATTTAGCAAAAAAATTTATGTATTAATTTATTTAAAGAGAAAAACACAAAAATAACGTTTGATGTTGTATTTTTTGTGTGTAATATTTAAATATACATACATACACATATTAAATAATACAAATAATGTACATATATTATATATATGTATGTATGTATATTCATAGTAACTGCATGTTAGAAATAAATCGGTTATTTTAGTTACATAAAATTCTGCAGTATTTTGTTGTGGGGAAAATACATTTCTTTTGTATTAACAGAGTGTCACTTCATTTTGCGCAGCGTGACTATGCCACAGTAGATGCCGCCATAATTTTTGTTTGTTCTAATTAGCTTTGCAATAGTTATTTCTATTTTAACATGAATGTTAATATTTTCAACTAGGTATCATACAGAACAATGTTAAGAGTATACACGGGTTGGTCTTTTATTTCATACGTTTTTTTCATTATTCTTTTACAAATATGAACATAAGTTTGGCATATTACCCACCAATCTCACATCACACTGCAAGTTCGAAAAACTCAATACACTCACATTTTTTTTACTAATACACACACATTTTCCGCAGTGGTCACACTAATGGCACCAAATTTTTCATGCGAATAGTGGCAGACACTAACGATGATTAATGTTACCCTGTTATAAATTTAATGCAAATTTACTGGATTCTGTAAAATTGTTATTAAAGTTTTAACTTGTTAAATCTATTATAATGATTTATTTTTTGAAATGCGCATACAAAAACGCAAGTTTGTTAATTATAGAGCATAAATATTATTAACTATTATTAAAATAATACTAATAATAATAAATGTAAACATTTTCCCTCAAACATGTGCCTGTATAATAAACTTGGTAACTCTACTTAAAATAAAATAAGAGAGAGAAGTATACAAATTTTTTCAAGTTTACGCTTCGACAACATTTTAAAAATGAGATTGCAGTCAGATGTTTGAGCATAAAAATTAATGGCGATGGATTCGACTAATTCGAACAATTTTTCGTTGATAATACGTACACAACGATTTTACAATTTCAGTGTGATGTGAGATTGGGGGGTTAACTTTTTGTTGTCTTTACAAAATAGAGTTACCGAGTTCGTCAATGAGTTTTTTGCTTACAAAACAGTTCTACATAGTTATATAGAATTATTATTCTGCTTTACCTATAAAATATCTGATTGCGATTACATCTAATTTTTAAAAATTGTTTATAATTAATAAAGCATTATTATTCACATAAATACAAAATTTCACTTTTTAAATTTTCCATTCAAATTTAAGAAAATATCAATTATAATAAAAACTGAAAATAAAATTTCCAATTATAAATTAGAAAATATTAATTGAGTTTCAGAAAATCATATCAAAACGTCGGAAATAATAATTTTAAATTTAGAAATATCTTTACATTTAAAAATGTTTACATTTAAAAAAAATATTGCCATTCAGGAGATATTAATAACTTTTCAGTACCGCGATTCAGTAACTTCTTTTAACGATAGTCGAATTGTAAAAAAAAAGAAAATTGCAAAATTATCAGTACAATTTTGAAACGATATTCGCTATTGTTAAAGTCAGCTGTTGTTGTTATCTAAACGACAACCATTTTTGTGTTGTTTATTCAATCGATAAAAACTTAAATTTTTAGGTTGAAATGTCGTCATACATAAATAAAAATCATGAAATATTGAAAATATTTTGCTTTAATTAAAAAACTTTTTTATATAAATAAAAAAATTAAATAGCATATTCAATTCATTATTTCATTTTCAAATAAATAAACAGAAATATTAGTAAAAAAAATAAAGATATTAAACATAAACATAAAATCATCCTTTCAAACACGAAGTAATTTGTTTTTTTTCTATTCTTTGTGTTTTTCGCTTATTTTGACAGAGATGCCACTCCTTTACAATTTAAATAAATAGAAAAACAGATTTGTCGATATTAATTTAAATTCAATGAATTTAAGAAAACCTCAAATGATATTTAAGAATTGCTAACATAAAAATTGTTACATAAGTAAACGTAATTTTATGAGAATGTTATTTTTATTTATATATAAAATTTCACAATTTTTTTTGGATGAAAATTTGAAGTTTTTCAGAAAATAAAGATAACATTAAATTAAAATGTTTGGGACTTTTCGTTTTTTGCGTTTTTCATCCCTAATTTGATTATTTACTATTATAAATTTATTCTCTATGTTTTCAAAATATGGCAATATTTTAAAAAAAAGTTGAGAGAGCTTTTTTTTTGGTTATTATTTTGTTACTCCATCCGACCTATATGGCCACAATGAAGAAATATTTGGCCAGTTAAAAGAAACTATACAGCCATCTCCAATTAGAACGATTTAATGCATATAGCCACTCTACACAACCATTACCTTTGCAGTGGAGGTTAGGGCGAGCTATTTAATTAGCAAAAACTAAATTAAACGAGAAGTTATGTCATATAACCGGAAACGCATGCATATAGGTGTATAACCAAAATGCATGCCGATCAGCAACCACGATGACCAAAAAGCAAACACCGAAATAAATCCGAAATAATGAAAAGAAGAAAACCAACCCAAAGAATTTGTTGAAATAATTTGGTATTAAGTTTAACAAATTGTTTACTTTTTCATTTACATTTATTATCAAGTCTCAAACCGAGGTGGAGGGTATCAAAGATTCGGCACAGCCGAATTTAACACTCTTACTTGTTTTAACTCTGGTAGAAAAATTTAAAAGTTTCCATTGTTTTGGCATCACTAAAAAAATTTGTGAAATCATTTCTGTTATTACCACGAGCCTGCCTGCAAAATTTCAGATCGAATGGGTTACGGGAAAGGGGTTAAAATCGATCCAAAATTTTTTCGACAAGCAGACACTACGAGTTAATATAAAGGGAGCAAAAATTCACCAACATCTAAAGCAAATAATGCTAAAATACCTAGTTGTTAATAAAAAAAAATGTAAATTTAGCAAAAAAATTTTATGTATAAATTTATTTAAAAAGAAAAACACAAAAATAACGTTTGATGTTGTATTTTTTGTGTGTAATATTTACATATACATATATAAACGTATTAGATAATACAAATAATATACATATATTATATATATGTATATCCATAACAACTGCATGTTAGAAATAAATCGGTATATTATTTTATTTACATAATTTTCTGCAATATTTTGGTGTGGGGAAAATACATTTCTTTTGCTTTAACAGAGTGTCACTTCATTTTGCTCAGCTTGACTATGCCGCAATAGATGACGCCACAATTTTTGTTCTAATTAGCCTTGCAATAGTTACTTCTATTTTAACATGAATGTCAATATTTTCAACTAGATATCATACAGAACACTGTTAAGAGTATACACGGGCTGGTCTTTTATTTCATATGTTTTTTCATTATTCTTTTACAAATATGAACATAAGTTTGGCATGTTAACTTTTTGTTGTCTTTATAAAATAGAGTTACCGAGTTCATCAATGAGTTTTTTGCTTTCAAAACAGTTTTACATAGTTATATAGAACTATTATTCTGCTTTACCTACAAAATATCTGATTGCGATTACATCTAATTTTTAAAAATATTTTATAATTACTAAAGCATTACTATCCACATAAATACAAAATTGCTCTTTTTAAATTTTCCATTCAAATTCAAGAAAATATCAATTCTAAAAACTGGAATTAAAAATTTCCAATTATAAATTACAATTAATTGAATTTCAGAAAATTATATCAAAACGTCGGAAATTATAATTTTAAATTTAGAAGACATCTATTGCATCTTTAATATACAAATTTTATTCGTTAAACACAAATTGAAATTCAAAAAAAAAAAACACCAATACCTACGTTTACATTTAAAAAATTTTTAAATTTAAAAAAAATATTGACATTCAGGAGAAATTAATAGCTTTTCACTACCGCGATTCAGTAACTTCTTTTAACGATAGTCGAATCGTTAAAAAAAAAGAAAATCGCAAAATTATCAGTAACATTTTTAACGATATTCGCTTTTATTAAACTCAGCTGTTGTTGTTATCTAAACGACAACCATTTTTGTGTTGTTTATTCAATCGATAAAAACTAAAATTTTTAGGTTGAAATGTCGTCATACTTAAATAAAAATCATAAAATAGTGAAAATATTTTGCTTTTATTGAAAGACTTTTTTATATAAATAAAAAAATTAAATAGCATATTCAATTCATTATTTCATTTTCAAATAAATAAACACAAATATTAGTAAAAAAAAAGATATTAAACATAAAGATAAAATCATCCTGTCAAACACGAAGTTATTTGTTTTTTTTTCTATTCTTCTTTGTGATTTTCGCTTATTTTGACAGAGATGCCACTCGTCTACAATTTAAATAAATAGAAAAATAGATTTGTCGACTGTCGTTAAGATGTATGTACTTAGTGAATTACTTAATCCTTAGTGCAAACAACAATAGCTGTCGATATATTTTGCGATTGTCGGATCGTTGAAATTTTCAGAATCGGACTACAGAAAACATTGATTTAAATTCAATGAATTTTAGAAAACGTCAAATGCTATTTAAGAATTGCGATCATAAAAACTGTTGCAATACATATATGTATATTCATATCTTATATATTAATTACAAACTTAAATTATATACTTATTTACAAAAAAAAAAAGAAATATATGTATATATATATATATATATATATATATATATATATATATATATATATATATATATATATATATATATATATATTATAATAACATTTCATATTGCTTTCAAATATTCGTTTATAAATTTGAAAAATATTATATACTCTTCAAATATTTATAAAATGTAATATTTTCATGTGAAAAAAAAAACAAAAAGAATTTCTAAAATAAATTTGTATAATTATAGTTAAAATACTTTTATTAAAATTGTGAAAATTTCATGCATATCATTACATAATAAAATCAAATGAATTATTTCAATTTTGTACAAAAACAAAAAATATAACATTAATGTTTCTTTTTTTGGTTTAAAAAACATTAATATTGTAATTGTAGAAATGTTACATGGTGGTAGAAATGATATAAATAATAAACATATCATTTTAAAATGAACATACAATCCTGTCCACTTAAATAGCGCGTGCTTTAAGCTTTTGATATATATACATTTAGGTGTGCTATTCAAGTGGATAGGACTGTACATGGATTGTAGTTTTCATTTCTCAATTAAATTCACTGCTTGCCAAAATCAGGTCGATTTTGTTACTGTTACTACATGCAAAACATCCCAACAAAGCAAAATAAAGTAAAAACTGTTTGTATGAATAACTTTTTCTCCATTTCATTTGCATTTTACTACTGGCATCGTTTGTTGGGATAAAATTTTAAATGTATCAACGTTCTCTCCTCAACGTTCTCTCCTCAACGTTCTCACCACAACGTTCTATCCCAACATTCTCACCACAACGTTCCCATCACAATATTCTCTGTTGAACGTTCTGACTATGATTTTGTTTAACTAAAGAAACATTTATATGCATAACTGCCGAATAACATATTGGTGGTCGAGTAGTGCGCTGGCTCTTGATCTTTTTCGCTTATGTTCGAATTCCAATGAAATAAGAAATATTGTATTTTTTTTTATCATATTTTTTTTTTCTTCAAACTTATTGAAAACAATAAATTCTTAACATATCAATAAGATCTAATAAAAATAATCATTTATTTATTTAATTTCATATAAAATTCTATAAATATTTTTTTTTACGATATTACATTTTCAACATTATTGGTGAATAAAAAAAAATTATATATACATGTTTCTTTTTATTAATCAACAATGTTGCAGTAAATACAGACTTTTGGTTTAACCGTTCCATTATCGTTTTGCACATCCTCATTATGTATAGTCCTTGGATGACTTCAAAATTTGACTTCATGGTAGGCAAAGTAAACCCCAAAAATTGAAGTTCGATGATAATTCCCAGGTAGTAGTATTTGGAGTCAATAAATGAAAATATATTTTATTAACATAATTTAATTCAAAATCAAAAGTTGGCATCACTGAGTTAGATTTTGTATTGTATGGTGTTATTTTGTGTTGCCACAAAATCTAATAGAGAAAACTCCCTTTTAATTGTAAAAAAAATTATTTTCCAAATATGATAATATTTTAACAACAGAAAAAAATTGAGAGAGCTTTTTCGCAATGAAGGTTAGGGTGAGATATTTAATTTGCAAAAATTTTAAATTAATCGAGAGGTTATATCATATAACCGGAAACGCATGAATATAGGTATATAACCTAAATGCATGCCGATCAGCAACAACGATGTCCAAAAAGCAAACACCGAAACGTGTTTTCTTTTATCCGAAATAAGAGAAAAGACGAAAACGATCTTTCCTCGTTGGAGTGCGAATTACTAATGTGAGAAAGCTTTTTAGACCAACTCTTGAAATAAACAAAAAACATCTGTTAAGCGGATCAACCCAATGAATTTGCTGAAATAATCTGGTATTAAGTTTAACAAATTGTTTACTTTTTCAAATATATTGTTTACATTTATTATCAATACTCAAACCGAGGTGGAGGGTATCAAAGATTCGGCACAGCCGAATTTAACACTCTTACTTGTTATAATCATAGAAAGACTTTTGGACAGAGCTGAATTCATTGTTTATTGTAATTTTAATAGGATTATGGTCAGAACCGAGATCGTTAATGACGTTAACCGGAGTAATACTATTGGTTAAGTCAGTCAGAAAGAAATCTAAAGTGGATGATTGCCTTCTGTGATCGGATGGTATGTATGTGTGTTCATTTGGATACAATATTTGGAAATTTTCGGAATCTAATTTCTCATACAATAGATTTCCCCAACAATTTGCACGCTGACAACCACATAGACTATGTCTACAGTTAAAATCGCCGCCAAAAATAAAATTTTCATCACCGCTATGTAGTTTACGGAGATCAGATTTAAACTTTAGTTTTTTTTCATTATCTCTGCCAGGAGATCCACCAGGGAAATAGCAGGAAAATATATTTATATAGTTACCGTTTGATGTTCTTACTTTGACTCCAATATTTATACCCTATACCACTATGTGGTTTGGGTATAATGACTTTGTGCAGCTGTTTGTAACAACCAAAAATATTTGACCTAGACCCATCTTTAATTATACCGATCGAATCAGAATCACTTTCTGAGTTGATTTAACAATGTCCGTCCGTCCGTCCGTCCGTCCGTCCGTCTGTGTATCCATGTAAAGCTTGTAATCAAACTGCAGGTCGCAAATATGAATATATTTTGATGAAATTTGGTATATAAGCTTTTATCTGCCATGGGATGAGCGCCATTGAAATTGGTGAGAATCGGTCCATGTTCAGACCTAGCCCCCATACAAATTACCCATATGAAATCGACATAAATTGCCATAAGATCCAAATTGTCATATAGATCTTACTCAAATTGGGTTTTGTATGCGTTCATTACGTCCATTAATGAGTAGTCCAAAAATGATCCCTTTGGCCCCATATAGAGCTGCTTCCCGATCTTCACTTAAATCTATTAAAAAACAAAAATATTGCACTGATTCTTCTCAGATTTTGTTTGTATATATTTTTGCAAAATACAAGAGACTTTACCAAACATGATCAGGATCGGTCCATTTTTGGACCTATTCCCTTTATAGATATAGCATCCGATATGAACTTTTTCATATCTGCAGCCAAAAAAATTAATAAAAATCCCACTCAAATTTGGTTTTTGCTTATTTTCAATGTCCAGTTAGTTGGGCCTAAGAGATAGGGTTTCTAAACGCATGGTATAGGGTATCGTATAGTCGGTCTAGACCGACTATAATTTTCTTACTTGTTTAATTTGGAAATTAGCTTAAAAGTTAAGTTTTTCTACAGAAAATAAGTTATTTGTATTCTTATTACCATTATTGCTGTTGTTGGATTGGTGATTCCATTCAGGATTTCTGTTTGTATCCCTTTGATTTAGATTGTTTGGAAATTGTGAACTGTAATTTGTACTAAAGTCAAAGTTAGTGCGGCCATTATTTGGTTGTTGAATTGATCTATAAGATTTCGGCTTGAAACGTTGCCTTATTTGTTGATATTGTTGCCTGCCTGGACAATCTAACGAAAATGATTTGTGTGGACCCTTACAATTAGCGCATTTAATTGTTTCAGAGGTACACTCTGTAGTTTTGTGATTTCCAGCACATTTAGCACAAAAAGTTTTAACTTTGCAACGACTGGATCCATGACCCAACATTTGACAGTTGTGGCACTGGGTTAAGTTTGATGACTTGTTTCTTTGGAAATCCCATTTAACTTTAACGTAATCAATGACAGAGTAGTTTTGTCTTAATTCTTTAATGCTGATAGACTTTCTTTGAAAGTAAACTATATATATTGCCTGCTCATTGTTAGGACCAATTGATTTGGTTACAAGCTTAACATCTAAACATGATAACTTCATGTCAGTTAATTGTTTTTTAATTACAAGTGGATCAAATTTGTCTAATCCAAGCAACACTGCTTTATATGGTTTTTCATTCTTTGTACCATAAGTAAAAAATTCAAATTTATTTTCTAAATTTTTGCACATTAGATTAAAATCTTCTATATTATTACAAAATAATTTGAGACCAATTGATATTTTGCGAATAGCATAATTCGTTATTTCCAAAACACTACAAATATCTTGTATTTGTATAGTTTTACATTTTAAAATGGTTATAGGTGGGATATGCACTTTATTTTGTTTATTAACTATAATTTCTGTTTCTTCATTATCATCATCATCCATTGTTTGCAGTGGTTGAAAAAAGTTGTTGTTGTCTACTGTGGTAGCAGTACTATGTTGTTGTTTACGTTTTTTAACCATTATGTTATGGTTTCTTGAAGCATTGGCATCTTCACCGCGAGCGTTTGATTTTTTTTTTTGAGTAGTAAACGGATTAACTAATCCCTTTTGAAACACTAATCTGTTTGTTTTGAATAATAATTTTAATGAATTTTGTTTTTATATTTTTAGTTATTGTAATAGCAAATTTGCACATACGTCTGTTTATGATCGCGGCCAAACTAAGACTGTATATATATATATATTTTTTTTTAAGCAACTGAATATAAAAACTCATTTCGCATAGATTTTAGTTGTGAGTGAATTTGACAGTTCAATTTTAAATTTTTTCACATGCCTACTTTGCAGAAACACTTTTTTCTCATTTTTCCAATAAATGTGAGAAAAAACGTTACGTGACAGATAGTTCTCACAAAATAAAGTTACAGAACCAGTCGAATGCGAGAAACAGTATTTTGTGTCAGTTCGCAAAGTTTTTGTTTCATTTTTATACGTTCCATGTAAAAACTTTCCGATGTGAGACTTACAGAACATAGCTACTGATGTGGATAGCTCGTGCCTAAAATTTCTGTAGTTGCGAATGGCGTTTGTGCAAAGAAAAGCATGAACACATGTTTCCCAGGGCGAGGCTTGATATGTACTTTGATTGAGCTGAGCTCCGCGACTATTCCCAACGTAAATAACTCGTGCATAAAATTCTCGGTATTCCGGGAATGGCGTTTGCCTGCGGCAGTCATTAAATAATAAATTTTAAATATGTATTATAATTAAATATTAAAATTTTCTTCAAAATTTTTTTGAGTTTTAGCTTTTTTGACATCGGACAAAAATTTTTTAGCACCACTTTTTTACAGGGTAGATATTTTATGGTTTCACTACTACTTTTGAATGCAAGTATGTACTAAAAGTAGAACCCTTAAAATCATACTATTTTGTGCATCCCTAAAAATTGCAGTATTTTATTTTTAATATGCGCTTATTATGGATATACATATACAGAATATATGAATGCTATTTATAGTATTTTGATATTTGCAACAGTAGTATGTATCAATTTGTAACATTTTGTGATGTTATAAAAAATAGCAGAATATTGATATTGATTTTATATAGTTTCTTTTATTAATTAACTAACTTAAATATTACACCATAAAATGTTGATATTGGTGAATGTGCATGCTATGACAAAATACAAAATTTAGAATAACAATATAGGAAAACATCATATGTTTTTTTACCTTTTCAGTGATTTCTCGGCACCTATGAAACCTATTGTCACGATCTAAAAAACAGAAACCTTCTCATGATGTTAGTGAATCATTCTTACCAACAGCAAGCACCCTAGCTGTCCTATTGAGTACGTTATCGTGACAAGACCAACATAGGCAAATCATATTTTTTCAAGACTTTTTTACTCCTTCGTTCAATTCTCAGGACCAGATGAACCGATTTGGACGATTTCAAACAGCAAACTTCTCAGGATGTTAGTGAATGATTTTTTATGCCAACGAGCAACTTAGTTGTCCGATTGAAGCCGTCATCGAGATTTCCACAGACGGACAGACGGACAGCCAGACAGACGGACATCGCTATATCAACTCCGGTTGTTATAAGGATCAGAAATATATATATTTTATGGCGTCCAGATTTTTTTCCTAACTATTACAAACGGAATGACAAACTTATATATACCTTCCGCACACTGGAGTGGAGGGTATAATAAAGTGTCTAGTGCTCCCCTTCGAACGTATAATAACATGTTCAGACGGCAAAATGAACCACTTGATTCGCTCTCTGAATCACGATTGCGAACCTTGGTGTTCAGACGAGTGTTCTTGTTTCATTTTGACGTTTATATTTTTTCTGCAAATATTTGAAGACATCTTTCTACACTTTACGTTCCACTATTTTATTTTTTCTACTTTTAATTGAATATATGTATGTATGTAAATATATACTTTTTTTTGTAAATGTTTCTATTTATTTTATTGCACACATTAATTGTTTGTTTTTTCTTTGTTTATATATTTTTGACAGGTAGTTCAGATAAACTAGCGGTTTTTTCACAAACCAACACTTTTTTGGTTTATTATTATTGTGAATGAAGAAACCAAACTTACAAATTTAACAAATATAATAAACACACACATGGCATTCTATAATTTTATGTATGTATTAGTAGCAACTTTGAATACAATTTATTCAAAATAAAGTAAAAATTAAAAAATCTGTAAGTCTGGTGAACAGCTAAAAAAATACCTCTAAAAAAAATACGTTTTGTTCAAAATCGGGATAAAACGTTAGAACAAAACATCAGTCACAAGAAATCGCCTTGCCTATTAATATTATAGATACGTATGTCGGAGCATTGAATATGTTCATAATATAAAACGACAAGCAGCGACACTTATGTCCAGGCTTGGGTAGAATCGACTCGCACTACTGAATTTAAAGTCAAAGAGAGTAGTAGCAGCAAGTCGAAACTGCCTCGTTTCCAATTTCAAATAAATCTAAAAAAGGAAATTATTTTATATAAATAAATTGTATTATTTAAACGAATTTTGAATAAACCATTATAAAATGAATGAAAACTCGACATCAGAAGTGGGATTGACTCGAGATTGCGTACAAGCTTCAAGCGAGAAAAAATGGCGCCTTTGTTCCAGCAACAAAATCGCATCTTTTTAGCTCTTGTGGAAGCAATAAAACCATCTTCCATCGTTGATACGTTTTGCCTGAATTTAACCAAAATGTTAAGAATGCTGATACTCGCACTTAGGTCGCGATGGCTGACAAGTGTGTTTCTGAAAAGTCGCCGCAAAAAACATTTTTGATTGATATCTTAAGTCGAGCTATCAAAGGTCAAGCATCTGTCTGCTTAGAACAAGTTTCGTATCCAGAAATGACCTGGGGAGAACTTAAGGATATTGTTTCTGCACAATACGATTGCCCCGAAACCGCAGCTGCATTTTTAATGAATTTAAATAACTACCGGCCTAAGGACGGTGAGTCCTAATCCGCATATGCTGCAACCGTGAAATTTTGATGGCTCGATGAAAAACTTATCCACCGGGCACATAGCGGTTTTCACTGTGTTAGCCCATATTTCTCAGTTTGAGCCTAGAGTGCATCGTTTTACTTTTACCACGGATATTAGTACGAGAAATCTGCTACAACAAGAACTGAGGCTATGTCGTATTTACAGAAGAAAGCTGTTAGGCGGACTGACATGAGGGGTTCAGATTTGAAAAGATACAAGACATCAACATCATTGACAAGCAGATTCATGAACATCGGTACGCAGTATTGAAATTTGAGCAATAATAATAATTTTTAAAACTCAGCAAAGCCGAATATGACCTGTTTCAAGTGTCAAGATACTAGTCACTATGCATCAACCTGCCCTAAGGTTGTCCGCAAAAAAAATTGGTGATATCTCTGGAATTTTTTTAACAGATTTCCGAGTGGACTGATGTGTTTTCCATATATCTGCTGGATCATTGAATCACTCTCGTAAGAAATTTAATTTTTTTAATTATTCTGGTTCAGAAATTTCGTTTATTTAAGAATCAATGAGTTGCAAATATCATGGTAAACGTATCTTTAATGTAGTGACAATGACAGGAGTCGGATAAACGAGCGTAAATAGTACCACTCAAATTTTAACGATTATTGAATTCGATTCAGAAATTTGGTTTCATGTTTTGCCATCATAAAATAATTATTGGACGTGAAGCGAAGCTTTTGCGACACAAGAAAACGAACTTATCTTCGGTACGATTGAATAACGAATGTCAAAATTACGACAAAATAAGTTAAGGCACCTTAGAGGAAAAAAAACGGTAATTCCTGGGTGCTAATGGCCCATAGATATGGTGGGTATCTGCGAATTAAATAAGCAGTCACAGACAATCCAGCGGTCATTGTGGAGGGTTTCAAAGGAGGAGTGGGTGGCGCCACTCTTTCAATAAACTCTTAGTGCCAATGAAGCACTGACAAAATGGCGAGTAATTGGCGTCATTCAAGTATCCAATGGCCAATCTGTAGCATCGGTTCCATATTGGGCGGTTACGAACAGCGTCTAACTCTATGTGAAGAGCGGCTGATATTGATCCTTCCGATGGCAACGGCAAACTACTGAAGTGCAAAATTCTCTAGTTAATTACATGCAGAATGGAAATAATCAACGGCCCTCAGTCTCCAGCAATAGGAGACAAATAGGCTACGTAACCAAATAGATTATATTACTAATAAATAAAAGATTTTCTTCGCTTATCATCAATGCCAAAATATATCCTGGAGCAGATGTACCATCGGAGCACAATCTGCTCTGAGCGAAATTGGGAATAAATCTTTCTTCTGTGACAAAATCAAAAAAGCATCCTCATTTAGGTTTGGAAAAGTTAAAAACCCACAGGTTAAAAATTTTGTAACTCAAAAAATAACTGAAAACTTTGAGAATATGGTGAATGTCGATTTAGACCCAATAGAACTGTGTGATACGACAACATCTATGTTAAATGGAATAGCAAAGGATAACATTAGTTTCAAACGAAAAAAACAAAAACAACAATAAATAACCGATAATATACTTATACTGATGGCTAAAAGGGAAAAATGCAGAAATAATGATAATATTGAATGTAATCGTTTAAAACGCCTTATCAGAAGAAAAATCTTGAAGCAAAAATCGTATGGTAAGAACAACAGTGCGTAGAAATCGAACATCAACAAACTAACCATGATGGTTTAAATCTTCATAAAAAGATAATGGAGTTGTGCAGTATCGGAAAAAACATGAATTCATATATTCTTCTAAATGAATCTAATGAAATCATCTCAGAGGCGTCTAGTAAAATAAATATATGGATTTAATGTATTAGAGATCAATTTTCAGATGAATCTATATTATTAAGAAGTACAAATTTCGGTTCACCGATAACAAAATCAGAAATTTTTAAGGCAATTAATTTGTCCAAAAATAATAAATCATTAGTTCAAGTCTCACGGCGGCACAGTGCGACAATTGGCCAATCTAGGTGGACAAAAATCTAATTTAAAAGATACTGGCTTATAATTTGGTTTGATGATAATAATAGGACATAGCCAATATTGACAAAAAAAAGTTAGGAGGAATCGAACTACTGCCACGCCCATTTTTTCAAAATGAACTTATTTTAAGAAATTGCTTAAAAAAAATAGAATTTTAATGAAATATTGTAAAAAATGGTACACAGCAACCTCTAAGAAATTATAAATGGGCGGTGTAAGAAACTGTTACGCCAACTTTTTTATAAAATATATTTATACAGTGTGGTGGACAACCTTGCGCTACATATCATTTTATGACTTAAGCACATTGTTAAATTAATTCTGTGTTAATTGTAGCAGAAAGGGGCGTGATAAGCCACTATTTGGAGTTTTCTTACTTTTTTATTTACTATAAACACACAACAACTTTTAACAAACTCTATTTGCATTTATTATTTTATTAGAAACAAGTAAGAGTGCTAAATTCGGCTGTGCCGAATCTTTGATACCCTCCACCTCGGTTTGAGTATTGATAATAAATGTAAACAAAATATTGGAAAAATATGCATGCGTTTTCTATATGCATTCGTTTTCAGTTATATGACATAACTTCTCGTTTAATTTAGTTTTTGCTAATTAAATAGCTCGCCCTAACCTCCATTGCAAAGGTAATGGTTGTGTAGGGTGGCTATATGCATTAAATCGTGCTAATTGGAGATGGCTGTATAGTTTCTTTTAATTGGCCAAATATTTCTTTATTGTGGCCATAGAGGTCGGATGGAGTAACAAAATAATAACAAAAAAAAAGCTCTCTCAACTTTTTTATTAAAATATTGCCATATTTGAAAAACATAGAGAATAAATTTATAATAATAAATAATCAAATTATTTATTTTAAGTAAAATAATTTGTTATCTTTATTTTTTGAAAAACTTCAAATATTCATCCAAAAAAAAATTGTGAAAATTTATATATAAAAAACAAGTAAGAAAATTATAGTCGGTCTAGACCGACTATACGATACCCTATACCATGCGTTTAGAAACCCTATCTCTTAGGCCCAACTAACTGGACATTGAAAATAAGCAAAAAACAAATTTGAGTGGGATTTTTATTAATTTTTTTGGCTGCAGATATGAAAAAGTTTATATCGGATGCTATATCTATAAAGGGACTAGGTCCAAAAATGGACCGATCCTGATCATGTTTGGTTAAGTCTCTTGTATTTTGCAAAAATATATACAAACAAAATTTGAGAAGAATCAGTGCAATATTTTTGTATTTTAATAGATTTAAGTGAAGATCGGGAAGCAGCTCTATATGGGGTCAAAGGGATCATTTTTGGACTACTCATTAGTGGATATAATGAACGCATACAAACCCAATTTGAGTAAGATCTATATGACAATTTGGATCTTATGGAAATTTATGTCGATTTCATATGGGTAATTTGTATGGGGGCTAGGTCTGAACATGGACCGATTCTCACCAATTTCAGTAGCGTTCATCCAATGGCTGATGGAAGCTTATATAACAAATTTCATCAAAATATATTCATATTTGCGACCTGCAGTTTGATTACAAGCTTTACATGGACACACAGACGGACGGACGGACGGACATTGTTAAATCAACTTAGAAAGTGATTCTGATTCGATCGGTATAATTAAAGATGGGTCTAGGTCAAATATTTTTGGTTGTTACAAACAGCAGCACAAAGTCATTATACCCAAACCACATAGTGGTATAGGGTATAATAACATTCTCATCAAATTGCGTTTATTTATGTAACAATTTTTATGTTCGCAATTCTTAAATATCATTTGAGGTTTTCTAAAATTCATTGAATTTTAATCAATGTTTTCTGTAGTCCGATTCTGTAAATTTCAACGATCCGACAATCGCAAAATATATCGACAGCTATTGTTGTTTGCACTAAGGATACAGTGATTCACTAAGGACATACATCTTAACGACAGCCGACAAATCTATTTTTCTATTTATTTAAATTGTAAACGAGTGGCATCTCTGTCAAAATAAGCGAGAAACACAAAAAAGAATAGAAAAAAAACAAATTACTTCGTGTTTGACAGGATGATTTTATGTTTATGTTTAATATCTCTATCTTTTTTTTACTAATATTTCTGTTTATTTATTTGAAAATGAAATAATGAATTGAATATGATATTTAATTTATTTATTTATATAAAAAAGTTTTTTAATAGAAGCCAAATATTTTCACTATTTAATGATTTTTTTATGTATGACGACATTTCAACCTAAAAATTTAACGCCCGTATTCATAATCAAATTCTAGCAGTTCGCTAACTTTTTTTCATACAAATTTTGAAATTTTCGTATGAAAAAAAGTTAGCCAACTGCTAGAATTTGATTATGAATATGGGCGTAAGTTTTTATTGGTTGAATACAACACAAAAATGGTTGTCGTTTAGATAACAACAACAGCTGACTTTAACAATAGCGAATATCGTTTAAAAATTTTACTGATAATTTTGCTTTTCTTTTTTTAACGATTCGACCATCGTTAAAAGAAGTTACTGAAAAGCTATTAATTTCTCCTGAATGCCAATATTTTTTTTTTAATGTAAACATTTTTTATATGTAAACATATTTGGTGTTTTTTTTTGAATTTGATGCAATTAATGTCTTCTAAATTTAAAATTATTATTTCCGACGTTTTGATATGATTTTCTGAAATTCAATTAATATATTCTAATTTATAATTGGAAATTTTAATTCCAGTTTTTAGAATCGATATTTTCTAAAATTTGAATGGAAAATTTAAAAAGTGCAATTTTGTATTTATGTGAATAATAATGCTTTAGTAATTATAAACAATTTTTAAAAATTCGATGTAATCGCAATCAGATATTTTGTAGGTAAAGCAGAATAATAATAATAACTGTTTTGAAAGCAAAAAACTCATTGATGAACTCGGTAACTCTATTTTTTAAAGACAACAAAAAGTTAATATGCCAAACTTATGTTCATATTTGTAAAAGAGTAATGAAAAAACGTATGAAATAAAAGACCAGCCCTTGTATACTCCTAAAGGTGCTATTACATGATGTGTTTTTTACATATGTACTGTCAAATTTTCCCACAACAAAAGTTGTACACATCGTGTGATAAATATGAAACATTGTTTATGTACAATACATGAGGAAAGTCACATGTACATTTTTCAATTAGAACAGGTTCTATTTTTTTATGACAAACATATGAAAATACAACACTGCTTGTGGCGAAAGAAAAACAGAGTAAATTTTAAAGATTAATATTGAAAGAATAATAAATTGTTGAGTATTAATTAACAATTAAAAAATATATAACCTTTTTTAACAATAAATTTTTGTAAATTCATAAATTAAATCAGCTGTTGTTTATATTTAGAGGTTATGTCATACGGAAATACATACGCACGTGTGATAGCAAAAATTATGAATCGTATGTAAAAGACAATTTTGACAGACATGAGGAATTTCATATGGATAAAAAAAGTGACAGTACATATGTAAAAAACACTTCGTGTAATAGCACCTTAACATTGTTCTGTATGATATCTAGTAGAACAGAAATTGTGGCGCCATCTAGTGTGGCATAGTCACGCTGAGCAAAATGAAGTGACACTCTGTTAATGCAAAATAAATGTATATTCCCCACAACAAAATATTGCAGAATTTTATGTAAATAAAATAATATACCGATTTATTTCTAACATGCAGTTATTATGGATATACATATATAGAATACATATATGTATATTATTTGTATTAATTAATATGTGTATGTATGTGTATGTAAATATTACACACAAAAAATACAACATCAAACGTTATTTTTGTGTTTCTCTCTTTAAATAAATTAATACATAAAAATTTTCTTTGCTAAATTTACATTGCTTTTTTTTATTAGTAACTAGGTATTTTAACATTATTTGCTTTAGATGCTGGTGAATTTTTACTCCCTTTATATTAGCTCGTAGTGTCTGCTTGTCGAAAAATTTTGGATCGATTTTAATCCCTTTCCCGTAACCCAATCGATCTGAAACTTTGCGGGCAGGCTCATGGCAATGATAGAAATGATCTAATAAATTTTTTTAGTGATGCCAAAACAATGGAAACTTTAAAATTTTTCTACCAGAGTTGATAAAAAAAAGTACAAAGGGTTAGTTTTTATTATGTTATTACCACAACGACCACAAAAACAACAAGTCCAGCTATGACAACAATACAACATTTAGAATAACAACAAGAACAATATAGAAACATCATATTTTTCATTTTTTTTTTACTTTTTCAGAGATTTCCCTGGACCTGTTCCACCGATTTTAATGGTTTTTGAAATAGAAATCTTCCCATGAATTTGGTGAATCATTCTCACTAAAAATGATCACCTTAGCTATCCTATTGAGGGCGCGATCATGGCAAGAACAACATAGAAAGTTATATTTTTTCAAGACTTTTTTAAGTTCTTCATTCAAATCTCGGGCCCTAATCGACTGATTTCGAAGATTTTAAATAGCAAACTTCTCAGGATGTTAGTGAATCATTTCTTATGTCAACGAGCACCGATTGATGCCGTCATCGTGATTTCCACAGACGGAAAGACGGACAGACGGACATCGCTATATCAACTCCGGTTGTTATAAGGATCACAAATATATATATTTTATGGGGTCCAAAATTTTTTTTCTAGTTATTACAAACGGAATGACAAACTTATATATACCCTCTGCACACTGGAGTGGAGGGTATAAAAATATACAAATAAAATGATAAGAATTACATAAAAAATTTTGATAAATTCATATTTTTATACCCTATATCACTATGTTGTTTGGGTATAATGACTTTGTGCTGCTGTTTGTAACTACCAAAAATATTTGACCTAGACCCATCTTTAATTATACCGATCGAATCAGAATCACTAGCTGATTCGATTTAACGATGTCCGTCCGTCCGTCCGTCCGTCCGTCTGTGTGTCCATGTAAACCTTGTAATCAAACTGCAGGTCGCAAATATGAATATATTTTGATGAAATTTGGTATATAAGCTTCTATCTGCCATGGGATGAACGCTATTGAAATTGGTGAGAATCGGTCCATGTTCAGACCATAAATTGCCATAAGATCCAAATTTTCGTATAGATCTTAGTCAAATTGGGTTTGTAAGTGTTTATTGCATCCATTAATGAATAGTCCAAAAAAGGTCCCTATGGGACAACATTTGGTCATAGGCCCCATATAGAGCTGCTTTTCGATCTTCACTTAAATCTATCAAAAAACAAAAATATTGCACTGATTCATCTCAAATTTTGTTTGTATATATTTTCGCAAAATACAAGAGACTTTACCAACCATGGTCAGGATCGGTCCATTTTTGGACCTAGTCCCCATATGGACATAGCATCCGATATGAACTTTTTCATATCTGCAGCCAAAAAAATTAATAAAAATGCCACTCAAATTTGGTTTATGCTTATTTTCTATATCCAATTAGTTGGGCCTAAGAGATGGTGTCTCTAAACGCATGGTGTAGTGTATCGTATAGTCGGTCTAGACCGACTGTAATTTTCTTACTTGTTGTTTCTGGATTCGGATGCTTCTTCGGATAACTGTCCTATTGGTAGAATACATGTTTCAACTATGTCCTTTCCATGGCACAGAATTTTATGAACAGTAACTGGCATCTTGTACCAGGAATATTCGGAAAGATACAATTTTAAAGGTTTTTGAGCAAATAGTTCAAACGCCGATGAATTAATAGTGAAACCATAGGCTATGGTTTCCAAAAGGATGTGAAAATTGTCTATAAGACCTACATTTAAACCAATTATGTTGGTAGTAACTTCAGAATTTCTAAAAAGCGTTCTGGCAGAGTTGTCGTCATTTGTATTTTCAGAATTATGTTTTGGCATGTCATTAGTAAACCAAGTTCATTTCTGAAGCGCTGTTGAATGATTTTTTTTCTTTCATAATCTTTTTTTTAATTTTCCTCTCCTTTAATTTGCCATTGTTTAAATTCCAACCTGTATGATATATGGAGCAAACACTCCATAAATCTGATCCAGGCATGTAAAGGAGAAAGACTTAACCCCAACATAGTCGTATCAACTACTTTCGTCGACAGCGCCTCCACATTATTAATACACTTTGGTGTTGCACCACAAATGTAGCAAGTTTGTGATGAAGCGTAACTAGACAGAGCATTACATACCTAACCATCTTTCATACATAAAACAAGAGTATGTTTAACAATTACGTTTGTGTTAGCTGTATTAATTACTGCTGGCTTAAGTGCCAATATTTGATTTTGAATATAATAGACTTCTTCCTCAATGACTTGGCGAGTTTCTTTAGTAAATCGGAACCGCATGGGCGACAATATCTTGTGGAAGATGGTGCTGGGTTTTGCCATATAACAGGTTTTTCTGTTTCATCTTGACAAAACATTTGAATAGGTACTAAAGTTGTCATTGAAATTTGCATCAGAAAATTTTTATACCCTATACCACTATGTGGTTTGGGTATAATGACTTTGTGCTGCTGTTTGTAACTACCAAAAATATTTGACCTAGACCCATCTTTTATTATACAGATCGAATCAGAATCACTATTTGATTCGATTTAACGATGTCCGTCCGTCCGTCCGTGTGTCCATGTAAAGCTTGTAATCAAACTACAGGTCGCAAATATGAATATATTTTGATGAAATTTGATACATATGCTTTTATTGGCCATAGGATGAACGCTGTTAAAATTGGTGAGAATCGGTCCTTGTTCAGACCTAGCCCCCATACAAATGACCCCTATGAAATCAACATAAATTGCCATAAGATCCAAATTATCATATAAATCTTAGTCAAATTGGGTGTGTATGTGTTTATTATATCCATTAATCAGTAGTCCAAAAATGATCCCTATGGGACAACTCTTAGTCATAGGCCCCATATAGAGCTGCTGCCCGATCTTCACTTAAATCTATCAAAAAACAGAAAATATAGCACTGATTCTTTTAAAATTTGGTTTGTATATATTTTTGCAAAATACAAGAGACTTTACCAAACATAGTCAGGATCGGTCTATTTTTGGGCCTAGTCCCCATATAGATATAGCATCCGATATGAACTTTTTCATATCTGCAGCCAAAAAAATACCAATCAAATTTGGTTTATGTTTATTTTCTACATCCAGTTAGTTGGGCATGAGAGATAGTGTCTCTAAACGCTTGGTATAGGGTATCGTATAGTCGGTCTAGACCGACTATAAATTTCTTACTTGTTTATATTCCTTTTGATCAGCACCATCACAACCCCATCTACATATAAGGGTGACTTCCTGAAATTTTTCGGGATTCGCCATGAAAACATATTTTTGTTCCGCAAATAATCTGTTTGCAGTGTGATCTAATAATGATTGTAGATTGATATCGGCAATGTCCTCACTTACCGATATTTGTTCGGGGTAACATAATTTTTTTGGTTTTTTAACGGTATTATAATGTGGTAAATCATCTATGATGGATGTAAGTGCTTTGTCCGCCGGCAAAGTTTTAATTGTTTGTTTTGACAATAATTTTTGTTTTATTTGTGTACCTCTCGAAGGGGAAGCTTGTAAAAGTTGACCAACAATTTTCGCGGTGTCTCTTTTTCCTTCAGTTCGAAGCTGCATTGTAGTAGCTGTACACAAATAATTCAAATCTATATTTTTTACAAGCTACTTTACTGTTCGTTTTTAAGTCTTGAAAGAACTGTCTTCAAATTTTTTTTTGGTCGCCATCGAATACAGCTAGAAGAAGATGGAGTTGCTTCTAGAATACATTTTTTAAAATAAATTTCCTTGGATATTGCCCTCGAACGTCTTAAAAACTATTGTGTGTTTCTGCAAGATGCTTTCCAACCGCGATTAAAATTGTCACATATTTTTGATAAAAATATTTTAACTTTATATGATCCACATCTCGTCCTATAACTTGAAGCAAATAATAAGAACACTAATAACCTTATCACCTTCGTTATTATTAAAAGATCTTTTTGACAGAGTTTGTAATTCATTGTAATATGCAAATTAATTATTTCTTGTTATCAAAAACTTAACGCAAATTGAATAAGCACAATTATGCAAATGCAAAAAAATAGACATGACAGCAAACGCGATGCATCGTTTTTAAAACTATAATAAAAATAGCAGTACAGAACTTTAGCGAAGAAGTCTACAAATACGTTGTAGAATTGAAAAAAAAATCAAGGAAAAGCCCATTTTTGTCGTTCACTAAACTTTAAAATTCTTTCCAAATCGCAAAAAGTCGCCAGAAATTATTGTTTTATCTCTTGCTAGTGACATCACAACAACTCCCAGATGTGGAGGTGCCGTGAGGAACACAAAGTTTTATTCCAATGAAATATAATTTTTTTTTTAAATTTTTAAAATTTTTCTTATTTTAATTTTTGATTAATTAATACTGTAAGCTTTCCAATAACTTATAAAAAGCGAGTGGATTTTGAAACATGATTATATAAACTGTCTTTCCAAAAAAAGTGACTTATAACTTAAAAAACTAAAAGGATATTTGCATTTGAAATTGGGATATTGCTTGAAAATTTATTTTAGTTCTCAAAAGTCTTTAGCAAGATGTAGCTTTAAACCACTATATAAAATAAAGTAGTACTTTTTTCGTCATTATTATGATTAGTTACATAGTAAACACATTGTTGGCTGTCACATTCATTAAAATTATGACAATCCGCCAACTTTTATTTTTAGATTTTTGTCCACCAAGATTGGCCAAATGTCACACTGTGGGCCGCCCTAAGTAGAAAAATTTCATACAGAAACAATCTATTCAATTATAACATAACAATTATCACAATGTTCAATAAATCGCTGATGAAGGCTGGAATGCCAGAAACCGGTCCGATTAAGAATACAGTGTAGTTATGAATTTTTGAAATATATGCTTTCTTCTTCTCTACCACGCACCATTGAAAAAAAATTAAAATTTGCATGTTAATTACAGTATTAATAGCAATATGTCTGAAAAATGACTACAAATCTAACAATAAAGCATTAGGTTGTGACGAATTACCAGCCAATAAAAAAGGTATCCAAATTCTTGTAAAAGTTTTTAATCACGTGTATAATACTGGTATTTATCCATGAAAGTGGTTAAATCTACATTTATGTCATTACCTAAAAAGAATAACACAAGAAGGTGAAAGGATTTTAGGTTAATAAGTCTGACGTGTTACTTGTTGAAAATATTTTTGAAAATTTTTCATCAACGCATATATAAAACATGTGAATTACATATGGGCAGATTCCTGTTTGGATTTAAAGATGCTATGGGTACACGTGAAGCTTTGTTTAGTATTCAAGTTTTAATACAGAACTGCAAAGATGTACAAAAATGTGTATTTGAATGCTTTATTGAATTTGGAAAAGCTTTTGGGAAAGTGCAACATGATATATTAAGTGATGTTTTGAACGTTATATAGATAGTAAAGAAATTAACTGCATAAAATCACTTTACTGGATGATCTGCAACAACTTTTAAACGCAGTAAATACTTACAGCAACAATTACGGTCTTAAAATAAATATAGAAAAAACCAAATTTAATATATGTGAAAATTAAGTTTTGAGAAAAAAAAACGCATTTAAAGTTTTAAGTACCAGAATCCACCGTTTTTGACACAACCCGTTTTTTGACACACTAGGTCCCTTTTTTCGGAGAAGGTCACATATGATTATCAGCAGAAATAAAAAGTTTTTATTAAAAACCCATATTCTAACCGTATTATTAATATTAGTAACCAACCGCTTGAACGAGTATCTTGGTTGCTGGTTACAAGAGAGTTGGGAATGCGATAAAGAGATAAGCTGTCAAATGCTAGAAGCACTTTCTGTAAGTTTAAAAAGCTCATGACAAGCAAGGATATAAGCGTGAAACTTCGTATACGATTTATGAAATGCTATGTGTGTCAGTCCTACTATAAGCAGTTAAATTGTGGACATTAAAAGTAGCGGACGTGAATAAATTAGAAGCATTTGAAATGTGGTGCAGAATTTTAAAAATTTCATGAACTGACCGAGTGTCAAACACAGAAGTTCTAAACAGGTTACAGAATGAACGAGAAATATTAAAACTAATAAAACAACGTAAAATTGCTTATCTTGAGCATATTATTATAGGTGAAAAATAAGAATTACTACATATAATACTACAAGGCAGAATAGAAGGAAAAAGAGAAGAAAAAGCAAATGTCGTTGCTAAGAAACATAAGGAATTGGATAGGCTTAAGAACTATAAGTGAATTAGTTCATACAGCGCGGAATCGAGAGTGTTATGCAGAAATTATTAATAATATAACATAAATTTTATATTATTTATTTTTATTTTTTTTATAAGTCTTTTTTTTACTTTAAACGTATATAAACTTGCATGTAATCGATTATATTCAGAATTGGATAAGCAATAAAAGAAGAAGATAAGAAAAAGGGATACGTAATAAAGGTGTCAACACCAAAATAACTTAAGTTGACCATGTTGTTGTAGTACGGCCGCCTTGTAGTACTACAACAAAAAGTTTCGTCCTAAGTCAAACCTGGAGACTCAAAGAAAAAAACCAAAAACCCCATTCCTTCAATTTAATAAGAAAAAAAAATCGGTCTAGACCTACTATACGATACCCTATACCGTGGTTTAGAGACCCTATCTCTTCGGTCCAACTAATTGGATATAGAAAATAGGCATAAACCAAATTTGAGTGGCATTGTTATTAATTTTTTTGGCTGCAGATATGAAAAACTTCATATCGGATGTGATATAATTATATGGGGACTAGGTCGAAATGTGGACCGATCCTGACCATATTTGGTAAAGTCACCTATATTTTGAAAATCGGGAAGCAGCTTTATATAGGGGCTATGACACAGAATTGCCATATGAGGTTTATTTTTGAACAACTGATAAATTGATGTAATAAACACACACAAACCCAATTTGACCGAGATCTATATGATAATTTGGATCTTATGGCAATTTAAGTCGATTTCATAAGTATCATTTGTATGTGGACTAGGTCTGAACATGGACCGACTTTCACCAATTCCAATAGCGTTCATCTTATGGCCGATAAAAGCTTATATACCAAATTTCATTAAAATATATTCATATCTGCGACCTGTAGTTCGATTACAAGGTTTACATGGACACACAGATGGACGGACGGACATCGCTAAATCGGCTCAGAAAGTAATTCTGAGTCGATCGGTATAATAAAAGATGGGTCTAGGTCAAATATTTTTGGTAGTTACAAACAGCAGCACAGTCATTACACCCAAACCACATAGTGGTATAGGGTATAATTAAGTAACTAAAACTAATAAATGCATTTTAAAACATCAGCAGCAAACCTAATTCACAGCTCAGCTAGCAGTCGCTCAAAAATTATATAAAGCATATAAAAAAACTAAAAATAATCAAAAACAAGTAAGAGTGTTAAATTTTTGATACCCTCCACCTCAGTTTTAGTACTGATAATAAATGTAAACAAAATATTTGAAAAAGAAAACAATTTGTTAAACTTAATACCAAATTATTTCAGCAAATATACTGATGTTGATGAGGTATCTCCATATTTTGGATCATATCTTGACACAGTGATGCCCGACTTAACCCATTTCAAATACCAACCTGCTCGTTGTAACGACAAACAATGTTATTTTAACTTTGTCCAAGTAAATGGCTTATTTTGTTGAACAACCGTAATTTCAAAAGACAGACAGTCAGACGCATGTACGGACATTATATAGAATCGAGTTGTTATAGGGATTAAGAATGCAAATACTTTATGGGGTCGCAATTCATTGTTCAATGCGTTACAATAGAATGCCAATAGTCACAATAAGGAATCATACTTTCCAATGTTTTGAGAGCTAAAAACTATGCGGTATTTCAAAATAAAAGTTTCTAAAAATCTTGGCAATTTTTGGTTTACCATATACCAGGAAAATTTGCTTTTTTTAAAAAAGCGCCTTAAGGGATTTTCTTTTTTAAAAAAAAATGTATTTAATAAAAAGTTATTTTATATAAATTATCATTTTTTGAGAAAAGGTAATTCTCTAAGAGTATGTACTTTAAAAGAAAGTTATCCTTTTACAAAGGTACTTTTATTAAAAACAAGTAAGAGTGTTAAGTTCGGCTATGCCGAATCTTTGATACCCTCCACCTTATTGCACTATTTGTAACAAATGTAAACAAAATATTTTAAAAAGTAAACAATTTAATAAACTTAATTCTAATATATAATTACTACAACAAATACTATAAATTTCCAGCATTTTTTAGAGGTGTCTCCATATTTTAGGTCATATATTGGCACAATGGTGTCCGATTCATCCCATTTTAAAGACTAACCTGATCCAGATAATGACAAACAACACTATTCAAAGTTCAGCCAGGTAAATGGTTTATTTTGTGAATGAACGTGATTTCAGATACACAGACAGCCGGACGGACTGGGAGATGGAATGAGAAACTGATATATACTCTCTGCACAGTGGTGTGAAGGGCATAAACTTTTTGAATAACAACTATAATAAGATCAATATTAAAAAATTAAAAATTTTTTCAAGTCTACTAAACCGATTTGATGATTTAAAATAGCAACCAGCTCAGGATGTCAATGTTTAATTTTCACTAAAAGCGATCTACTCAGCTGATCTATTGAGGGCGTGATCGTGATATCCATAGCCGGAAAGATGGAATTTGCTATATCAACTCCGGATTACGAATATATATATATTATGGCGTCCAGAATTTTTTCCAATTATTACAAACGGAATGACAAAGTTATACCTATATACCCTATGCACACTGGTATGGAGAGTATAAAAATAATGGATACCCATATTGAAACCAAAAAGTTTTCAATTATTGTAAAGGTATCCAATGTTTTGTAAACACCATAAAAATAATTTTTTATTTCTTCTCGAAAAACTAAAAACTATAAAATAACTTTTTTTGTCACCTATTAGAAAGGGCCCCTGGTACAAAGTCTTAAGTTCTCCATATTTTTTTGTTTTGTTTTTAGTCGATTTTTTATATTGATTCCACTAGCATAATCAGAGTTTTTCAGATCTTATTTCTACCCTAAATCGCTCCTAAAATCAAAAGAAAAAACTTTTGCATATTCCATACCACTGCATATCATGCTATGAAGTCAAACTTTAATATCATTGTGAAAATAAGTTCATATGTAGTGATGCTTGGTTGAAATAAATGCAATTCTCTACCATAATAACATTATGGTATTCACTTTTTTCGCTGAGAAGTTTTCTAGTAAATTATTTTTATTTTCAATTAATCGTATTTAGTCAAATCCTTTTTTACATTACTAGTTCTCTTTTGTAATTCATGAATTTTGAAATAAAGTTCTTTAAAAATAAGTAATTATTTAAGTTGGAGTATTAAATAATGTTCTTTCAATGTAGAAACAAAACAAGCAAGCACTCTCAGTAGATTGTTCAATGTAACATCCAATTGATCTCGCAACATTTGACAATCTGCTGCTGAAAGGAATAAAACATTACAATATGCGTGTTCGTTCATATTAGATTTTCCCATTGACGTTACACAACTTTTTAAACATAATTTTTCCAATTGTGGACAAGAGGTGGACAGCATTTTAAAACCTTCATTCGTTATGGTGCCTTCAACAAAAGTCAAATTTGGAAATTCATATTTAATATCAAAATGTGTGTATGGTTGATGCACTGAACGAAGTTTCAACAAAAGTTTAAACTTAACAAGTAAGAAAATTATAGTAGGTCTAGACCGACTATACGATACCCTATACCATGGTTTAGGGACCCTATCTCTTCGGTCCAACTAATTGGATGTTGAAAATAAGCATAAACCAAATTTGAGTGCCATTGTTATTAATTTTTTTGGCTGCAGATGTGAAAAAGTTCATATCGGTTCATATCACTTATATTTTGAAAAGCTATACACCAACCAAATTTGAGAAAAATCTGTGCAATATTTTTGTTTTTTGATAGATTTAAGTGAAGATCGGGTCCTATGACTAAGAATTGTCCTATAGGTATAATTTTTGGACTGCTGATTAATCAATAGCGTTAATCCTATGGCCGATAAAAGCTTATATACCAAATTTCATCAAAATATATTCATATTTGCGACCTGTAGTTTGATTACAAGGTTTACATGGACACACAGAAAGACGGACGGAAGGACGGACACCGCTAAAACGACTCAGAAAGTGATTCTGAGCTGATCGGTATAATAAAAGATGGGTATAGGTCAAATATTTTTGGCAGTTACAAACAGCAGCACAAAGTCATTATACCCAAACCACATAGTAGTATAGGGTATAAAAACTCATCTAACTCGTCGTAATTCAATACTATTCGTGTTTTTTACAATACTTTCAATTCCAAACAATCACTATTTATTCCGTTAGTTAAAATACAATTATTTGGTGTTCGGCTAACTGCATGTTCTTTATATTTTTGTTTCCATAGATAATTAAAGATCACATCCTGAAATACACTACAGACACGAGTTAATTTTAATTGTTCGTGAAAGTTAAAATATGGGAATACATATATTATTGAGAATTTCAACATTGGGTAAATAAGATTTCTTTTGCTTCCATATTTCTTTGACATCTATTTATATTGTCTTTGGTTTTGATCCGCTTAACAGCTATTTTTTTTTATTTGAAAAAGGGGTCTATAAAGCTCTCTCAATTTTTTTTTGTAAATATTTTTGTAAATATAGAGAATTAAAGCTTTTTTACATAAAACAATACAATACAAAATCTAACCCAGTGATGCCACTTTTGAAAGAAGAAAATCGTCAGCGGCAAAGTAATTTTGAATTATACTATTTAAAAAAATATATTTACATTTATTGACCCAAAAACTCAATTATTATAGGACTTGAATTTTTTTTTTTGGTTTTAAATATGTTTTTACATACATTTCGTGGGTACTTTACCACGAAGTCAAATTTTGAAGTCATCATGAACACTAGTTAAAATTAGGGAAGCCAAACGCAAACAACCAAATATCCCGAAAATTTAAAATATAATTTATTGTGAAAAATAATATATAAATAACATTCTCATCAATTAGTTGTACTTTTTTTTATTAAAATTTGTTCTTTCGTTTAAAAATTTTTGTTCTTTACTTATGAAACAATTTTTATGAGCGCAATTCTTAAATATTAATTGATGTTTTCTAAACTTTATTTGATGTCTTTGAATTTAAATAAATGTTTTCTTATTTTGAAATGCAATTAATGTTACCTAAATTAAATTTTTATTATACCCTCCACTCCATTGTGCAGATGGTATATATAAGTTTGTCATTCCGTTTGTAATAATTAGAAAAAAAAATCTGGACCCCATAAAATATATATATTTGTGATCCTTATACAAGCGGAGTTGATATAGCGATGTCCGTCTGTCCGGCTGCCCGTCTGTGGAAATCACGATGACAGCTCGTTGCCATAAAAAATTATTCACTAACATCATGAGAAGGTTTCTGTTTTTTAAATCGTGTTAATAGGTTCCATAGGTGCCGAGAAATCACTGAAAAGTTAAAAAAATATATGATGTTTTCCTATATTGTTATTCTAAATTTTGTTAAAGGGCCGCCAAATAACTTTTTTTTTGTTGGAAAATGCTATAAAAAAAAAACTACTGAATATTATCTCAAATTTCTTTTTTTATTTGAAAGTACAATCCTTCCGGTTAATAATGGAAAATAATTGCATTCAAATGTCTGCCTCGGCTGGCCATGCAGTATCCTACACGATCGGTCCAATTTTTAAGCACATTATCGATTGTGTGCAGCTGTATTTCACCAATGGCTTCACGAATATTGTCCTTTAAAGCGTCAATTGTCTCTGGCTTGTTGGCGTAACACTTATCTTTGAGGGCACCCCACAAATAATAGTCCAACGGTGTCAAATCGCAGCTCCGAGGTGGCCAAACGACATGAGCTCTGCGGCTGATAATGCGATCTTCAAAAACAGGGCGCAAAACATCGAGTGTAGCTTCGGCTGTGTGACACGTAGCGCCGTCCTGTTGAAACCAAATATTGCCAATATCCTCCTCTTCAATTTTTGTGAACAAAAATTCGTTCAACATGGCCCGATAACGATCGCCATTGACTGCAACGGCCAGTCCTTGCTCATTTTCGATGAAAAATGGCCCAGTTATGCCTCTGGACCAAAATCCGCACCAAACAGTGACTCGTTTTGGATGTATCGGCTTTTCAATGTATGCGCGCGGGTTTTCTGTGCCCCAAATGCGATAATTTTGCTTCTTTACATACCCACCAAGATCAAAATGAGCTTCATCTGAAAAGATGATTTTTTTTTTGGCAAAATCGGCATCTTCTGTAAGTCGATCGCAGGCCCACTTAGCGAAGCGAAAACGCATTGGATGGTCAGTTGGCTTCAACTCCTCAACCAATTGGACTTTGTATGGCGTCATACCAAGGTCTTTATGCAAAATTCGTCTCAATGATGCCTCCGAAATGTTCATTTCTTGAGAACGACGGTGAATTGATGTTGATGGCGCTTCTCGCACACTTTCTGCCACAGCAGCAATATTCTCGGATGTACGCACTGTTTTTGGCTTTTCACGCTTTGGTTTATCGATGAGGATGCCAGTTTCTTTCACTTTTTTCACAAGATAACAAACATACGGAGCTGACGGTGCTTCTCTTCTTCCAAAATCCGTACGCAATTTTCGCACACATTCTGCAACATTACCATGATTTTCAAAGTAATGTCGCAATATTTCCCAGCACTGTTCAAGCGTACGCACAACCATATTCGTTCAGCGGAAGGATAAAACTAATTATCTGTCAAATCAGACATGAGCTAAGTGTTACCATTCACGAAATAAGCACTAGTTGAAAAAAAACGTTAGATGGCGGACCCTTTATTTTGTCATAGCTATACTTGTTTTTATTGTCGTTGTGGTAATAGTATAAAAATTCACCGATATCAATATTTTTTGGTGTAATATTTAAGTTAGTTAATTAATAAAAGAAACTATATAAAATCAATATCAATATTCTGCGATTTTTATAACATCACAATATGTTACAAATTGATACATACTACTGTTCCAGATATCAAAATACTATAAATAACATTCATATATTCTGTATACGTATATCCATAATAAGCGCATATTAAAATAATATATGTATATATAAATTATTTTATTTATACAAAATATTGCAATTTTTAGGGTTGCACAAAATAGTATGATTTTAAGGGTTCTACTTTTAGTACATACTTGCATTCAAAAGTAGTAGTAGTGAAACCATAAAAGATTTACCTTGTAATAAATCGGTGTTAAAAAATTTTTTTTTGTCAGATGTCAAAAGAAGCTAAAACTCGAAAAAAAATTTTAACGTTTAATTATAATACAATTTTTTAATTTATTATTTAATGTCGGGCGCAGGCCAACGCCATTCCCGAACTACAAAGAATTTTATGCATGAGTTATTCACATTAGGAATAATCGCGGAGCTCAACTCAATCAAAGTGCAATGATCAAGCCTCGCCCTGGGAGACATGTGTTCATGCTTTTCTTTGCACAAACGCCATTCCCAACTACCAAAAATTGTAGGCACGAGCTATCCACATCAGGAATAGTCGCGGAGCTCAACTCAATCAAAGTGCAAGGATCAAGCCTCGCCCTGGGAAACATGTATCCATGCTTTTCTTAGCACAAACCAAACTTCTAATGGCACATTTAAAATAAACTAATTGAGAAGTATAATTCATCATTACGCTGTATTATAATACTAGTTTCTTATTTTACTGCTAGCTAGTAAACAAAGTGATCGTATCATTGTGAACGAAATTGAATTGAAGTTGTGTGCAGATTTGTTTTACTTAAAAAACCTATTTCTACAGATAATGAATAAAATCCCAGTAAGCATTTTATGCAATAAATTATCATTTGGAGTCTTTTTTGACTCCTCTGTGCTATTAGAACAGTCATAAATTCTCTCTTTTGCTGATCACAAAATATTCTTTTGTCGGGAGAGAATATTACCTTACCCCCGACTCTTCTTGAGAGTCATTTTATCCGAATTTCTGATCAGTTTCGACTTATTTTTGAGTGGTATTTAATGAAATTTTTCTATAAATGATCTTTTAAGCGTAAGCAAAACTCATTGTTTAGTCTTTTTCTAATAGTGCATGTGATTAATCAGATTTTAATCATCAAAAGTGCTCGAAGAGGACATAGTAAGGTGATTTTTGTTCGAAATGATGACTGAGATATCGTATATTTTTGTTTGCGCAGATACATATCCATTAGGGCGGGTCGATTTAAAAATCGCCCATTGCTCAGTGAAAATCGTATTCTAGGGATCAAAATAAGAAACTTTGCCGAAGGAACCATACCTCTAAAACGAATTCTGATGTCCCAACTTTTGACCTGTCTGTCTGTCTGTCTCACTTTGACCCATTTAGAGTGCCCCAATCGAGTCCAAATGTATGATTTACCCCCCTAACTTTGGAGGGCCGACTCACCCATACCAGTGGCAAACCCCCTGGAACTCGCCTGTGGGGTTCCCCATATAAACATTTAAAAAAATCACCATTTTTGGCACTTTACATGAAAAAATCAGCGAAATGTCTATGTTTTTTCTTTATTTTTATTTATTTATTTATATTAATATTTATTATTTATTTATAATAATAACTATTTTTTCTCTTAAGTAATTTATTTAGTCAGAACATATGTAAATGAAAAAATTAATTAAAGTTAGTTATAGAAAAGAAACTAAAAAAATTATTGTTTGAAGTCTTTTTTACTTTCAAGTCTGGGCAATTTCGCACGGCTCTCTAATGTCGTCGCCATAACAGCCTCTACATTTTCCGGTATAACCCGTTTGGGTACGCTAGCTAGCAATTGAATATGTCGTTCCGTTCCTTGTATGTGTGATGGAATTTTTGGATCATTAAACGGTGGATCATCTTGATTTAAATATTCTTTCAATGTATCGTACGGAATGCTTCGCGTGAATGGTGGTTCAAATACGTTATTTATGTCATTCATATTGATCATTTCCGTGTAACTTGTGCAACTTAAGTTTATATCTGGTTTTTTATAAGCTCTAAGTTGCGTTGGGTCGTCAACATCGGTTCGATAGCGTAGAATTTTCTTGATAGCACAGTCGCGCTTTTCTTTGCTATCATCAAACAACATTGATAACAAGATATTTTCCGAATGCGCATAATATGAATTATCTTTAATTACTTGATTGAAAATTTTGCGTAAACGAGGTTCTTGAAATCGTGAGCAACCAATGAACTTGAAAAATAATGCACTGCCGTACACGACAGAGCTGTAATACTTGATATTAAAGTACATTGGCACATAACATTTAATTATGAATTCAACCAGAATTCTTAAATTTGCATCTGGATTTTCCGTTGTCACATATAATCGTAATAATCAAGCGGCCTTGGTGAGCCACCGAGAATGTAAAATTTTCCCTGGTTTGATGTTATCCAGATCCTCCGAAACCACGCCGCTAGAAATTGCATGGGCCATGTCGTATAAGTACTTCGAATCGGTGGAAAATTCAATTTTTTCTGGAGCAGGGGGCATATTTTGCAACTCAATTTTCTGGAAGCCGTCCACCACCTGAAAATACATAATAATAAAATAATTAATAATGGTTGACAATTATAATAAATGAGTGATAGCAATAATTTACCGGAAGAGTTTCACAAGTTTCGATTTGACGGCTCAGTTTTCCGGTTGCCGATCTCGGTCCAGTGCTGCTTGATTTATCCAAAGCTTCAAACAAATGCCGAAACGGAAGTTCGTTGAAGTGTAGAAGGCAAACGAACCAATGCAATGGTCTTTTTAACAGCAATTCGAATCGTCGTATAATTCCACCGTGTGGGCCAGTGTTTGTTGGCTCACCGTCAGTGCATATTCCAATTAATGTATCCAGTGATGTATTTTGATCGTTGAAAAAATCATTTAATTTGGTTGTTTTGTATTCAGCGGTTTCATGTTCCAGTCTTACGTAACCAATGAATTCAGAATTGGGTTCTCTCAAAATAACAAGATGAGGTTCTTTTACCATCCTAGTATGATACTTCTCATCAATTTTATCTATCGTTAAAGTATCATCTTTTCTTCCATCGAATGAAAGCGCTAACAAATTTGTGTCATCTAACCGTTTGCGAAGCACTTCTTGTCTGCATTTCTCTTTTTCTCTGCGAACTTTCGATTTATCCATGATGAGAGGTTTCCCATGCTTATCTTTAATTTTAAAATCTTGAAAAAGAGCGGTTCCAAATACTGATGCTACTCTATCAGGCACACCAAATCTGTCACATACCAAGGCAAAGTTAAAACAATCGTATCTCTCTGTGTATTGTGAACTTGTGTTTCTATCCATATCTTCTTGAACCGGTGGCGGTGCGTATGTTGAATCATCGGGATCTTGGTATGTTGCCATTGATGACATACACGTTGCTCCTTGCTCTTCAATTTCCATCACAAATGCATCCATTGTTAGTCTTCTCTGATTATGTTGATCTTGCATAAACTCTTTGAGGCGTTCGGGAACCAAGCCGCATGCACATGGAGCTGCCTTCAAATCGCATTTACATGTTCCAATGTAAAAAATTGTTTCCAGAGATTTTACATACTCTGTAAATTGTTGGGTTTTGTTTCTTCTCTTGATTTGGCCTTGATATTTGTCAAGCAATCTATTCAGTTTATTACATACACTTTTTTCTGTTCTGTTTTAGCACGTTCGCTTAAGTAAAAATAATATCTCAAGATATCCAGATGGGTTGGTAAATTAAGATCAGCCAAATCAGTAGACACACCAAAAACAGTAACGTCATGCTTGGGTATATGACTCATTGGGTTTTCGATAGTTGTTGATGTTGCTTCATCTTGCGGTGTAGAGGATGGTAGATTCATTGTAAACTTTTTGATTTGGAATTATTATTTTTTTTTTTAAATATTTTTTTATCTGAAATTAGCACTTCACACTTTGAGTTCTTCACAACGACTTAATGCATTCACAAAAACTGTTGCAGTATATATGGTCTACGAGACGAGGTAATAAGAATGAAATGGTAATTTCAATTCTACCTGCTGTGTCTTGTGGTGGCTTAAAAACCCACACAAGCAATTTTACGACCTGCAATTGTGTCACAGTGATACGTTCATTTTTTAAAAGGGTTGAATAAAAAACCCACACAACTAAGTTTACGACATGCAAATGCATCACAGTGATGCCTTGGTTTTAAATGGGTTGTAAAAAACGCTAATTTCTAATAAATTTTTTTAATTTCTTTTCTATTACTAAGTTAAATTTATTTTTTCATTCACATATTTTCGACTAAATAAATTTCTAAAGAGAAAAATAAACTCCAAAAAGAACAAAACCTAGGCATTTCGCTGATTTTTTTCATGTAAAGTGTCAAAACTGGCCATTTTTTGAAATGTTTATATGGGGAACCCCACAGGGGAGTTCCAGGGGGTGTGCCACTGGCATGGGTGAGTCGGCCCTCCAAAGTTAGGGGGTCAGTCATACATTTGGACTCGATTGGGGCACTCTAAATGGGTCAAAGTGAGACAGACAGACAGAGAGGTCAAAAGTTGGGACATCAGAATTCGTTTTAGAGGTATGGTTCCTTCGGCAAAGTTTCTTATTTTGATCCCTAGAAAACGATTTTCACTGAGCAATGGGCGATTTTTTGCCTCCCCACAAATCGACCCGGCCTAATATCATATCCATAGTGCAGTGAAGGCCGTACCAAACACGCTGGTGCTCGGCTTCTTATATGCATACAGCCGAACGAAAACGAAAATACTCATCAAAGAGTAAAACTAAACAACAATTTCATTCAGTCTTATGAAAGCTTTTGAACAAAGCAGGTCTATGTCGCATTGCCTTTTGAAATATATATATATTTTTTTTAATAAGTACACGGAGAATATTTGTTTAAAAGAAATCAAAAATGTTGAGAAAATTTTGAAGTCTTGATAAACTAAATTACGCAAAGCAGTTGAATCTGCTATAAATTAAACATTTTCTAAAAAGTACATACGTCGCCTCCATTTGACAACATTATAGCTGTCTTTTAGCATTTGTTTTTAAATTTTAATAAATATCCAGTTACTGCAGGCTGTTAAGTTTTTTTAGTTTTTGGTAACATATCACTTATTAACCTTTGAAATTTCCTTTCTTTTTAAGTTTTGCTATTTTTTTTTTTTTTGTTTTTTAAAGAAATGAATAATTTATTATTACTTATTTGATTTAATAAACTTCAAACTAATGGATAAAAGAGAATGTTCTTCATATTTTTTTTTACATTTTCAGAATGTAAGATTTAAAATTTTAAAACAACAAAATATATTTAAAATTTTACCATATTCTTCGTGAACTCAACTATTTTCCCTTTTAGTCATTCATAAACACATTCATACAAAATCTACGTAAACCCATTTAATATCGGCATTGTGTTACGTCCATGGATTTCGATCAGTGTAGTACAACTAACGCATGCTCATAAACCAGTGAAGGCCGTGCCAAACACACTGGTGCTCGGCTTCTTATATGTATACAGCCGAACGAAAACAAACATATTCACCAAAGAGTAAAAGTAAACAACAATTTCATTCAGTCTTATGAAAGCTTTTGAACAAAGCAGGTCTTGTGAAAGCTTTTGAACAAAGCAGGTCTATGTCGCATTGCCTTTTGAAATATATATATATTTTTTTTAATAGGTACACGGAGAATATTTGTTTAAAAGAAATCAAAAATGTTGAGAAAATTTTGAAGTCTTGATAAACTAAATTATGCAAAGCAGTTGAATCTGCTATAAATTAAACATTTTCTAAAAAGTACATACGTCGCCTCCATTTGACAACATTATAGCTGTCTTTTAGCATTTGTTTTTAAATTTTAATAAATATCCAGTTACTGCAGGCTGTTAAGTTTTTTTAGTTTTTGGTAACATATCACTTATTAACCTTTGAAATTTCCTTTCTTTTTAAGTTTTGCTATTTTTTTTTTTTTTTTGTTTTTTAAAGAAATGAATAATTTATTATTACTTATTTGATTTAATAAACTTCAAACTAATGGATAAAAGAGAATGTTCTTCATATTTTTTTTTACATTTTCAGAATGTAAGATTTAAAATTTTAAAACAACAAAATATATTTAAAATTTTACCATATTCTTCGTGAACTCAACTATTTTCCCTTTTAGTCATTCATAAACACATTCATACAAAATCTACGTAAACCCATGGATTTCGATCAGTGTAGTACAACTAACGCATGCTCATAAACCAGTGAAGGCCGTGCCAAACACACTGGTGCTCGGCTTCTTATATGTATACAGCCGAACGAAAACAAACATATTCACCAAAGAGTAAAAGTAAACAACAATTTCATTCAGTCTTATGAAAGCTTTTGAACAAAGCAGGTCTTGTGACGGCCGTACGAAAAATTTTGTTATGTAGTGTACTCACACAAAAGAAAAAAAAAACTATAGCACGTAAACAACACCTTATATGGTAATATCGTTTGCCAATTTCTGTTTGTTGCAAAAAAAAAAAAAGAGATTCTATTTTTAAACACTTGAGTTGGTGTTAATATTTCTCCGTCAGCATAATTTCGTTCACGCATAAAGCTTTTACTCGCTCTCATTCCCACCCATGTTTTCAGCCATTAACATTGGCTTACCTTGTTCCCCTCATCATTAGATGTAGTATTTTTTTTACATAGGAATTTAATGAATGTATGAGTGTTGGTTACACGAATGAGTGATTGCGATTTTTTTTTGCAAACAACAAACTGGTTTGTTGATAGATTTTTTTGGTGTGCAAAAAATTGAAAAGTTTAGGATAATTGGGTCGTTATGAAGATGACGCTAAATTTAAAGATCATTCAAGTTTTGATAGTGAAAAGAGAAGGAGTTGAATTCTGAAAGTCGAAGTGGAAAGTTGTATAAAGTTAAATGCATAAACAAAAGAAGGATAGTTGCAGGAAGGAAAGTGGCCAACAGTGCGAGCTCCACATAATCACGGCGCCAGGCGACTGGGCGTAAATATTATACTTTTTATATATATACATATTTACATTGTTAATAACCCAAAAAAATCAAAATTATTATATCTACCTTTATAGTTAGATATTAACTTACCTTAATTTTTGAAAAAAAAAATACTTAATTTAAATGCTACTTGTCTTTCATATAAATACTATATACTTACCCCTGTAATTAAGAAACTGAAATTGCACGTACAAATTATGTGAATACTTACCCATTTATTTAAATTATACTTACCAAAATATTTTGCCTAATTCTTTATATCGTTATACCTAGAAGTTAAATCCAAAAAAAAAAAAAACAATAGAAGTTTTAATCAAATTTAAATTAAAGATAATTTAAAATTACAGTCAAAATCATACCGAAATTTCCAAACAAATTTTACATATGAATCTGTACTAATTTAAACTAAGAGAATGAAATAAAAAGAGAAAAGAGAGAAAATAATTTTATAACCCACAATTTAAATGGAAAATTACTAGCAAGTAAATATTTAAACCAAGTAACCAAGTAAATATTAAAAAAAAAAAAAAAACTGTACCTAAAACACATACAACTTAATATTTATGTAGAATTTTTTATATGTATGTACAACTCCTTAAATATTAAACGCCTGAATTTGCGGTTATAAATTTACCGAAAATTTTGTGTAATCATTATGGCAATTAGACTCTATACTTGAATGAACAGTAACTTCCTGGTGGTAACTGTACAATTTAAAAAATCAAGTACAGTACCAGACAAAAGTTAAATTTAACAATGTAAACCACATGTAACGGTAGGTTTCGACAAATTTATTTTAAATTAAAAGTTCCAACTAAATTTAGATTAAAACTAAATTTAATTAAATTAAAATTTCAACCAAATTTAATTAAAATTTAAAGTTCAAACTACATTCAAATTAAATTGGAGTAAATTAAAATTTCAACCAAATTTAATATAATTAATATTTCAACCCAATTTAAATTAAATTGCAGTGCAAAACAAAACCATTTAACGAAACTAAAATTATAAAAATTCAATAAAGCACATCATATAACCCAATGTAGAAAAACCAAAGCCAGACCAAATCTTTTTATTTAAGTGGGTTACCTCCAATTACGATGGAGTCGAGCACACCTCGTCACCAATCCCAAGGTAAGTATGGCCATCCATCCCATTAGCGTCCGTTGTTATTGACAGTTTTTTTTAAATCGCACGTGAACATCTGTAGTGCGGTTTCCCTGGGTCTTAACAAGATCCCACCCCTCCGGCGAGCTAGGCCCCCTGCCAGCACGTGCGACCCGTTAAGGCTCAGGGAAACGGAAGCGGAAATTCCACCACCGCCGCACCATTACAGTCTATGTCGCATTGCCTTCTGAAATTCATATATATATTTTTTTAATAGGTACACAGAGAATATTTGTTTAAAAGAAACCAAAAATGTTGAGAAAATTTCGAAGACTTGATAAACTATAAATTATACATTTTCTATAAATAACATACGTCGCCTCCATTTGACAACATTATAGCTGTATTTCATGCATTTTTTTTAATTTTAAAAAATATCCAGTTACTGGTAATTTTTTTAGTTTTTGGTAACATACCACTTAATAACCTTTGAAATTTCTTATCTTTTTAAGTTTTGCTATTTTGTGTTTTTTTTTTTTTTTTTGTTTTTTAAAGAAATGAATTACTTATTATTACTTATTTGATTTAATAAACTTCAAACTTATGGATAAAAGAGATTAAATGTTCTTCACATTTTGTTTTACCTATTCAGAATGTAAAATTTAAAATTTTAAAACAACAAATATATAAAATTTTACCATATTCTTCGTGAACTCAACTATTTGCCCTTTTATGCATTCATATAAACATTCATACAAAATCTACACAAACCCATTTAATATCGGCGTTGTGTTGTGTTACGTCCATGGATTTCGATCAGTGTAGTACAACTAACACATGCTCATAAACACTATTACTAACTCAATTCTCTCGATGGCCACCACCACAGTTTATACCAGTTGTGACAGCAATCTCGAACCGTATGGCTTTGTTTACCTTTTTCTCCATTTTGTTTTGGTAAAGAAGTGCGAAAGAGATTAAAAAAATAGAATATACAAAATATAATGTGTGCAAGTGAACAGCTATAGAACATGTTTTCAACCACTGACAGCATAAAAAATAAAAACAATGGAAATTTAGTGAGTATAAACATTGAAAAAAAATTCATAAAATTGTATTTTTGACAAATTAACATTTAATTTAGTAATCTGTGGTATTTCCTTTTCAGAAATAAAAATTATATAAGATGCATATTAAAACCCAAAGCTTGTGATTGTTATAATACCAGTAATGTTGGTATAAATGCTGGTAAATTTGCCAGTTACATTCACCACTGCTCAACCCAGGGCCGAAAGGAAGGAATCAAAAATTACTATAGTTGAGCTAACTATTGGTCCAGTTGCTGGTGGCGAGTCACGAAACTTTTCGCAAGTTGAATTGTGGTATTAATGCTTTGGATTATGACTTGCGCGTGAGTGGTCCTTAATCGAAATTTGTCCGGTATTATTCAATGCTTTGGGCTCTATACCATTGGCTTTATAAATAAAACATTAATTGGCACTTTTTTTACTCCTATAAGTAGACATCCAGCTGAAAAGGAATAAAAATTTGCCGCAACAGAAGACAAAATCTCAAATATAACAACAGATATCTACAATTAAGAACGCTTCTAAACAACAGCCTGTTGAACAGATTTAATTTTATAAAGGCTAGTAAACCCTTAAAAATGTGAGTTCCAAAAATTAACAATTACGAACAACAAATACAAAACCACCAATAACTACAAAAATTGATTGAGTATTTGGAAATGGGATTGAAGTATAAAGAAAAACAACTTCAGTAAAATGTAAAACAGACAAAACAACAAATGACAAAAATTAGTAGATGGACTACAAGCAGAAGTAGCTAAGAAAGCCCAACTTAAAGTTGAAAAGGTAGCAGAAAATTTCAGTGGCATAGAAAAGGATTTGTTGTAACAATTGCAAGAACCAAAAGCAGAAAAACAATGTAAGTTAATAATATATATAAACATTTTGAAATCACTGATATTCATATATGCACTGCATTTGTTTTTAAACCTTACAGTGACGATTATATAATTAAAGTTTTAAGCCAAACTCTTCCAGTTTTCTTTGCTACAAAATATTTTTCTGCCTCTTCTGTGCATGATATGATAATCATTGTTTATTAAGATATTTAGTATTGATTGTTATCTATTTTTTAAATTTGTGTACTTATAGCAACAGGAAAAATTGTTGAGTACAATAAGCAAAGCTGCTGTTGGAGGCAGTTTTTCGGATAAAGTAATAGATCAAAAAGACTTGCGGGATGTGCCTAAACGTTTGTGTCCAGAGGCAGTAAAAGCTTGTGCTGGCACAGCCCTATCAGTACCTTTAAATCAGTGGGTAGAACCGGTCTTCACAACCCAGATTAGACAGCAACCGCAAATTTGTAGTAGTCACAAATCTGGACAATCTAACAGCCGATATAGCCCTTCCGACCCACAACACACCACACAACAACGCCAATGGCACTCGGAGCAGTTCCAGCAGTAGCATCGGCGCTTGAGACATTTCTGCGAGTGTATACTCGTTGAATCTGTGGCTATATTACTCGCAATACCAAAATATATTATTTTAAGACGACCATAAGAAAACTATCTGGTTTTAAATCTGAATGTATTTTGCTGGATATAGCCAGATTATAGTTTACAGCATTTGATGTACAAAGTTTGTTAGGATATATAAAGGTAAATTTGTTGTGTAACTTTGTAAAGCTAGCAACTTTGTTGCTAATCGACCACTTAATTGTAAAAGTTATTAAAAAAAACCATTGGATTTTAATAAAAAACACTATATTGACTTTTGTAAAAGATGTTTATTATTTGTTATAAATATGTAAGAACAAGATCGGAATATCAATTTAGTATAGAAAAAATAACAAATTTTGAATATACAAAAAATATATAAATATAGACATACGGGTTCGGATCCCTCGGTAACGTATGGAGTCTTGCCTCCCCAAGATCACAACCCATTAAACACACACTATATTAAAAAAAATATATATATATAAATAACATTGTTTAATTTTTTACTAATTCAAGTTCGTATCTACTTATATGCATTATAATTTTTAGGAGAAAAATGTATAAATACTCACTTAGAAGCTTATAGTTAAACAAGTATGAAAATTATAGTCGTTTTAGACCGACTATACGATACCCTATGACATGCGTTCACAGGCCCTATCTCTAAGGCCCAACTAATTGGATATAGAAAATAAGCATAAATCAAATTTGAACATGGACAGATTTTCACCAATTTAAATAGCGTTCATCCTATGGCCGATAGACGCTTATATACTAGATTGAATCAAAATATATTCATATTTGCGAGCTGTAGTTTGATTACAAGGTTTACATGGACACAGAGACGGACGGGCGGACATTGCTAAATCAACTCACAAAGTGACTTAGCCAATCGGTATAATTAAAGATGGTTACAAACATCAGCACTAAGTCATTATACCCTAACCACAAAGCGAATACATTAAAATTGTAGTGGGTGTTAACTGTAACTTGTCTTCGGTTAATATATTTTCTCTTGTTAGAAGAGCTTCTCCAACCGTACCGACCAATACATTCTTTAATTCAGCATTAACTTGTCTGAAATTTGAATTGGCCATGAAAATTGGTGCGCTCTTCTTTGTTTCTGTAATTCCTCTGATATGTTCTAACTCTGCAGAATCCTTACATCCCTCTATTTGTCCGCCTCAGGAGGTTCCTCTAACACTTAAGTTTTCATGGTGGACATTTGTCACACCTAGATTTGTTGGGCAAACAACTATTGGTGTTCCTGTTGCTTAGCTTTTTTCTGTACACTAGTATTTACACATTTTCTTTTGAAACTATAATGCATATTCTGTTACTTACTTTAATGCCATTATTATTAATTTTTGATATTTATTTCAAAAATTTTATTTGTGATAAACTGTGCTGTGGAATTTTCAAAGTTTAAAAAAAAATTCTTCCCAAATTAGAATTTTTGACAGTAATAATCACAAATAAATAAAAACAATGTATACAACGTGTATAAAGGTGATAGCATATAATTTTTAATATAGCTGTTGCTTCCGATTTCTTTACAAAATGCAACCCTGATTTGATTGTTAAAACAAAAATACAGTGTTGTATTTTTCGAGCTGTCGCCACTGTTTACATTGTGGCACCACTGTCATAAACACTATTACTAACTCAATTCTCTCGATGGCCACCACTGATTTAAAGTCGTAATTTTTGTGCTGTTCCATCCCATTAGCTTCTCGTCTCTCAACTAACTTGAGTAAAATCTTTGTTTTCTGTATTCCTTTGATGTGTTTTCAGCATCATCGAAAAACGAATCGGGCATTTTTCTAAAATTAATTATGTTTAAATTTATAATATTTGAATGTTCTTTTTATTTACAAACTCACTTAATAAAATCGAAGGGATCTACAAAGTTGGCGTACTTATGTATAAAAAGATGCACAAAACAAGTAAACTGCACAAAAAAATGTTTTTTTAACTTGTCATTGTTATTAAAGAAGCCACATATTTACTTCCTCCATATTATAGAGTTATTAGCAGACTTAAAAAAGGTATATATTTTTAATTCTAAAGTTACAAATTGAAAAATATATAATATTAAATTGTTAAAAAACAAAAATCTGCATGAAACACATACATAGACGCAAATTCATTTCTCGATGCGTTACAAACGGAATGACAAACTGATGTAATAAGATCTGAAAAATAAAACTGATTAACGCTAGTGCTTTTAAAATATAAGACATGGACAAGTATTCCGAAAAAGATCCGAAATTAAAAAATATATTTTAATTCTAATTTAAAATGTATTTTGTTTACTGGCTTTTATTGAATTTAAAATTGTTAAACGTATATGCTGAAAATTCAGAGTATTTCTTGTAATAATTTAGTAATAAGTTGATCAAATTGTTTACATTTTCAAATATTTTATTTACATTTGTTACAAATAGTGCAAGAAAACCTAGGTGGAGGGTATCAAAGATTCGGCATAGCCGAATTTAACACTCTTACTTGTTTTTAATTTCAGTTGATTTTTTAAATGTTAACAAATTTGGTGTTGTTTTTTTGAATTTCAATTTGTGTTTAAAGAATAAAATTTTTATATATTAAAAAATTCGAATAATGTTTTCTAAACTTCAAATTATTATTTCCGAAGTTTAAATATGATTGTCTGAAATTCAATTGATATATTCTAAATTATAATTGGATATCTGAATTTCAAGTTTTAGAATTGATATTTTCTCAATATCAAATGGAAATTTAGCATTTTAATTTAATTACATTTGCAAAAGGTGCAATTTCGTATTTTTGTGAATATTAATGACTTAGTAATTATAAACGATTTTTAAAAATTGTATGTCATCGCAATCATATATTTTGTAGTTCAAGCGGAATAATATTTTATATGTTGAACTGTTTTATAAGAAAAAAAAAAACTCATTGATACTTCTTTAATCGGCCCTGTGTGCAGTTTAACCATTGTTGTCATATAATACTAAGCATTTAGTATATAATTGAAATTGTGGATATTCATGTACAAATATAATAAAATTGTGGCGCCATTTACTGTGGATATTCATGTTGAATTATAATAAAATTGTGGTGCCATCTACTGTGGCATAGTCACACGGAGTAAAATGAAGTGATACTGTTTGTTAATTAAAAAAAAAAATTTTTTTTCCCTAAACAATATTTTGGCAGAATTTTATATAAATGAAATGCATACACGACACCAGCATGCTGGCACAATCAAATGATAGTACAATCAATGTCGAAGCACACACCACACCAGCATGCTGGTACAATCATCATTGCTGTCCAAGTAGCGTGTTGAAAACATCGATACGGATAGTCACCTTAAAATTTTTTTTGTTTTATTTTTTCATTTATTAACTAAATACATATCTAATTATCATGGATTATCTGCTTCAAATGGGTGGCTACAAAAATGGTGCAAGCGACAAAATGTTGCTTTTAAGTGCATTTCAGGATAGGCCGCGGACGTTATTCCTGAAGATGTGATGCAGTTTAAGACAAAACTCCCTTCAATACTCTGTAACTATAAGCCAGAAGACATTTGCAATACAGACGAGAGTGGTCTTTTTTCGAGCACTTCCTAGAAAAACTTTAGCTCTTAAATCAGAAAAATGTACCGGAGGTAAATTGTCAAAAGAAAGGTTAACAATCTTGTTTTGTGTAAACATGGTTGGTCAGAAAGAAATAATGTTAGTTATTGGTAAAGCTGCTCGTCCCCACGCATTTAAGAACATATCTGTTGCCGAATTACCAGTTGATTGGAAATCCAATAAAAGGGCCTGGATGACGAGAGACATAATGAGCGAGTGGTTGCATCATTTGGATAACAAATGCAATAGAAAATTTCTTCTATTTTTAGACAATGCTGCATCTCATCCTAGGGACTTGTCACTTACCATTATTAATGTAAACTTTTTGCCAGCAAATACAACATCGGTTTGCTAACCTCTGGACCAAGGCATAATTCAAAGTTTTAAAGTTAACTATAGAAGTTTGATTTTGAATTACGTAATCTTAAAAATGAGTTCGGCCAAATCAGTATCAGAGCTTTCAAAGAGCATCACTGTTCTGGATGCAATATGTTTTATGAAAACCGCATAGAATAAAGTTGAACTTTTTACAATAAAAAACTGTTTTCGAAAAGCCGAATTCATGGATCAAAACCAAATTGTAAATGAATTTGATCCCGAATATGATGTGCCATTAGTAACACTACTGAATTTTCAAAGAATTTCATAAACTAAAGAGACTAGTTTTACACTGAAAATGATGACATTGAAATAAACTTTAAAAATGCAAAAACTCCATAAATAATATCAAGTGGTTCAGAAAAGGATGTTGTAGAGCAAGAAATCGATAAAAATTAAATCGTTCGAAGAAGCCTTAACACAGATTGCACGTTTGAAAGCTTTTAAATGATTTTATGGGATATAAAAAATTAAACAATAAATGCTACAGGCTACAATCAGCCAGTTCTTTTTCACTACCACATAAATTTAAGTTTTTTGAAGTAATATTTTTTATACCAAAAAAGATCGATCTCATTTTGTTATTTGTTTTATGTGCATATATGAATTAAACTAAGATGAATTTAGGAAATATATAAGCACACATATTTAAGTTGTAATGCGTTGAATTTGTTTTACTCATAGCATATTAAATAGCAGATAAATCCTGATATTTTTAAATGAACTATCCCGAAGACGGACACCTCCCGTTAACGGTCAAATTTGCTGTGACGGTCGGTGTCCGCCTACGGGAGATTGCACTGTACATATCTTATTATTATATATTTAAATTATACAATATTAAGTATTAAGTGTAAAAATTAATTTTTTATGTCCATCATAAAATTCGTTTATAAAATACATACATGCGCGATGTTAAATCTTCAAAAATTATATTGTAATGAGAAATATGGCCTATACACGACACCAGCACACACAAAAATATCAAACTCATTTTGATTTCGCACAATCGGCTGGCACAATCACACCACAGGCCCATACACGGTCAATCAGCTGGCGCAATCATATGATTGCGCATGCATGCTGGTGTCGTGTATGGGCCCTATAAAGAGAAAACAATTTTGTGCTAATTGATCTTTTATATATATTATAATATTATGAGCGCATTTATGTTTTATATACTCGTATTTCTAATTAATGAAAATGCTATGAAAACATTGATAAATAATAGTTATATAATATAATATACCGATTTATTTCTAATATGCGGTTATTATGGATATACAAATATAGGATATACGTATATTATTTAGAGTATTTTGATATTTTTAACAGTATTGTGTATTTGTAATATTTTGCGATGTTATAAAAATTGCAGAATATTGATTATATGTATATTTTTTTTATTTAATATACATCAAAAGTTAATGATGTGTTTTTCTTTAATTAAATTAATACATAATAAATTTTTTTGGTAAATTTACATAATTTTTTTTATTAATAACTAGGTAGTTTAGCATTATTTGTCTGTTTGTCTGTTTGTCGACAAAATTTTGGATCGATTTTTAACCCTTTTCCCGTATCCCAATCGATCTGAAGCTTTGCAGGCAGATTCGTGGGGGTGACAAAAATGATCTGACAAATTTTTTTTAGTGATGCCAAAACAATAGTTTTTATTATATAGCTATGACATAAATACAACATTTAGAATAAAAACAAGAACAATATAGAAATATATATTTTTCAATTTTTTTTTTAATTTTTCAGTGATTTCTCGGGACCTATTAGCCCGATTTTTATGATTTTTCGAACAGAAACCTTCTCATAGTGTTAGTGAATCATTTTCACTAGAAATGAGTACCCTAGCTATTCTATTGAGGGTGTGATCGTGACAAGAACAACATAGACAAATCATATTTTTTCAAGACTTTTTTACTTCTTCATTCAATTCTCGGGACCTATACAACCGATTTGGACGATTTTAATTAGGAAACTTCTCAGGATGCTAACAAATTATATTTTATGCCAACGAGCACCCTAGCTCTCCGATGGGTTTCGTGATCGTGATTTCCACAGACGGACAGACGGACATCAACTCCGCTTGTTATAAGGATCCTAAAGATATATATATTATTGGGTCCAGAATTTTTTTTTCTAATTATTACAAACGGAATGACAAACTTATATATACCCTCTGCACACTGGGGTGGAGGGTATAAAAAGTACTTTAAAAATATATTTTTTTTAAGAAAATTTTTTAAGAAAATTTTATTTTTAAAAAAGGGTAGATTTTTAAGAAAATGTACTTGTTTAAGAAAATATGTTTTTTAAAGGTTATTTTTTAGGAAAAAAATTTTTTTTAAAGAAGAGATACTTTTTAAAACGAGGTACTTTTTTTTTTAAATATGATACTTTTTAAGGAAAGGTGCTAAAAACAAACCAGGAACTTTTTTAAAAAGGCATTTTAAAAAAGGGTACTTAAAGAAAGATACTTTTTGAGGAAAGGGTACTTCCAGAAAGAATGTATTTTTTAAAAAGTATTTTTTAAGAATCAAGAAAATATATGGTTTATGGGCTCAACAATTTATTTCGATGCGTTATAAACGGAATGACAAACTGATATATACCATCTGCATATATACACTTTGATATATACACCTGTGGAGGGCTTAAAATCGATTATTAAAAATGTTTGATATAATTAAAAAAACAATAACATAGGCAAATAATAATTTTTCAAGACTTTTTTTATTTCTTCATTCAATTCTCGGGACCTTATCAACTGATTTGGACGATATTAAATAGCAAACTTCTCAGGATGTTAATGAATAATTTTTTATGCCAGCGAGCACCCCAGCTGCCTATTGAAGCCGTCATCGTGATTTCACAGACGGAATGACAAACTTAAATATACCCTCAGTACACTGGGGTGGAGGGTATAAAAATAAACCATAAAATAACTCAGGCTATACCTTCCCATTCAACATATCACTCAAGCGAATACTTAGTATCCCGGTGCAAGTTCAAGTTAATTCTATTGCAATAAACCTTTAAGTTAAATATTTAAGAGTGGTTTTTGATAAAAAAATTACTATTCAAAAAACATGTCCATCATGTTGCTGAAAAGACAGCAAAATGTGAGAGATCTTTAAATCTGCTGCTAAATAAGAAATCAGTACTTAATTTGACAAACCCATCATTCCAGACCAATATTACTTTAGTCCACTTTCGATGTAAAAAACGCGTTTAATAGCCTCAGGTGGGTTGACGTCATACATTCCTTCCAGAGAACTTACAGCGTTCCAGAATACTTTATCAGAATGATAAGAAATTATCTAATAGATAGAGTTTTAATATACATACAACACTAATAGAGGCAAGGGGAGATAATATCAGGAGCAGCGCAAGGCTCCACACTAGGACCCGACCTCTTGTGGGCGTGGCATGCTGTCAAACACAACTCTTTTTTATTTTCAGAAAAAGGTGATTTTTTTGTTTGTTCTTTATCAAAAATAAATAGTTACAACTCGCAAGTTATCATCGATTATGACCTGCGGTTCCTTTTACAAGGTTGGTGGGATTGTAGTCTTTATTGTTATAAGTGGCCAAAGCCCTACCGTTTAATACTAGGATGTTCTAAAATATTTATTAAACTACTATATTTTTGTCAAATTTAAAATCTAGTGGAATAGAACTTCTAGGGAACAAAAGAGAACAAGAAATATATACCACCCGGAAAAAGGCGAAAGTGTCCTTTTAAACTCTATATATACTTTTGCACCCGTGACGACCCTCGGGTGGAAAAGTTTTTTTTATTGAAATTAAACTTCTCAAAAAAATTTCAAATTACGGTGTTTTAGACAGCCTTATAAGTATACAATGGTATGTTAAATTTGTGCTTTAGGTATTTTATAGCTTATATTATTCATTATTTGTTCTATTACCAGTAATGCTATCTGCTTACATAAGGGTGGTGTCCCTTTTTAAATATTTGTAAGTAAGTAAGAATGTCAATACCCAGAGGATGTAATTCATTTGTAACCTGGGTTTTTTATTATTATACCATTTTATACCTTTTTATTTATTTATTTATTTATTTATTTATTAATTACATAATATAATTATTGCAACTAATATACAGGAGTGCTAGCAACGGTGGCTTTCGACTCGAAATTAAAATATAAACTTAAATTTGTTTTTGTAGACTATTTTCCGATATGAATTTATAAATTAATTTTATATTATTAAGACATATATTTTTTAAGAGATCTGATGGTATATTTGAACCAAATATTGTGCTCCTGGAAGAGCTGTAGGTGATGCATTCGTCTAAGATATGGATGGCGTTAAGGTCTGTGTTGCAGGTAGAACAAATTGGAGCTGAGGATTTTTCAATTAGATGTTTGTGAGAGAATTTGCAGTGCCCAATACGGAGGCGAACGATTGTATTGGCTTCTCTTCGGGTGCAGTTTTTTGGGTATATAGGCCTGATACCTAGAGGATTCATATTTTTGTAGTTGTGCTGATAGGTGTCCCATTTGTGGGCGTTTGACATCTTCAAATAGGATGTTATGTAGTTAGTTAGGTCACTTAATTCCCAAGTGGGGTATTTTAACAATGGTCTACGTTTAGCCTCTTCGGCTGCGAAATCGGCGAGTTCATTACCAAGTATGCCAACGTGGGATGGTACCCACATTATTTTAATTTTGTTTGAAAATTGGATGCAAAGATTTCGGATTTCATTTATTAGTGGAGAGTCGTAGGAGGAGTTTTTGACAGCGAGAATTGAAGATAGACTGTCGGTGCAGATGATGTATTTCGATTCCGTATTAACTGCAAATGAAATAGCGGCAAGTATTGCAAATGCCTCTGCTGTAAAATTAGAACAATATTTCTCTAAAAAGCCAGTGTTAATGGTGTTACCATCTACGTCTACTGCTGCAAAAGTTGTGAAATTACTACATTTAGATCCATCTGTGAATAGTAACTTCCAGTTGTATTCCAGAAGGTCATCAGTTAAGTTTCTGAAGATTTGTTTATAAACTTGTGGTGGAGTTGTTGTTTTTGGTAGGTTGCTCATTGACAATATAAAGATTGATTTATCCAGAAGCCATGGGGGCTGGGATGGATAGTTAATTTCTATTGGTCGCGTATCTAATCCGATTGAACGAGCGAGCTTTAAACATCTGATTATAGTGGATTCCAGCCTAGGGGTTCGAGTATTGTTGTTAGTTTTTTTGACTTCCTGGGATAGTAGTTTATTTCGAGATATTAAAAGCTTTGGGACTAGTTTGGATGTTAGATACGAAGTACGATTTTCTATAGATGGCATACCAGCTTCCGCCAATATATTGGTTATAGGACTTGTACGGAAGGCACCGATGCTGAGTCGAACTGCTGCATTGTATGGACCTTGGATTAATTTTATATATGAGGGGGCGCACCATCCATATATTGGTAGTGCGTAGTCAATTTTAGATAGTATAATTGCCCGGGTTATATTTATCATTGTTGAAATATGAATCCTAAAGTTTTTCGAAGTGAGGTACTTAATAATGTTTAGTCTCAAATTTAAGTTTTTTCTCAACATTAAACAGTGTTCTTTAAATGTGAAACTTTTATCAAAGATGATCCCGAGGATACGTAATTTGTCAACCCGTTTTATTTTTATATTGTTGTATTCAACGTCAATAGTGTTGCAATTGTGTTTTTTACAAATGTGGAGCAGGCTAAATTTATCGATAGATAATTTTGCTCCAGATGTTAAGCCCCAATCCATAATTTTTTTTAAAATTGTAGAGAATATCTCTTTAACCTTATTGTTGTCTCGGATTTTTGTGAAAATTACGGCATCGTCGGCATACATGGCGTGTTCAATCTGTTTTTCACTGGATAGTATCTGACTAAATTGGTTAAAGGCAACGATAAATAGGACAACGGAGAGAGGAGAGCCTTGGGGAATTCCGTTATGTAGAGGTAGGGTGGAAGAAAATTGACCATTGATCTGTGTTTTGATTTTTCTGTTGGTTAAAAAACTCTTGATAACAGAATACATGTTTTTACCAATTTTCCAGTCGGTGAGTTGTTGTAGGATTACATGAGTGCCAATCTTATCGAAAGCTTTTTCAAAATCAGTGGAAAGTATGCTAATGTGATTTCTAGTTGATAGTGCTTTTGATATATAGTGCTGAAGATATAGGAGGACGTCGTCTGTACCTTGTTTTTTCATAAAAGCAACCTGGTTGGGGGTGACGAAGTTATTGACCTTCAAGAACCACATTAATCGCCTGGCTACTATTTTTTCTAAGATTTTACTGATACATGGTAAGAGTGAAATGGGTCTGAAACCAGATACTGTGTGGTGATCCTTGTTGGGTTTTGGGATTGGGATGACCACAGCAGTTTTCCAATCTTGTGGAAAAACATTGGATGAGAAAATGTTATTGTATAATCCGAGCAGTAGTTTTTTAGTAGGGATGGAGAGATTTTTCAACATAGAGTATGAGATACGGTCTTGACCTGGAGTTTTGCCCTTTGCTGAACTTAGAGCGTTTTCGAGTTCTATAAAGTTGATTGGGTTTTCAATTTTACTGGCATATTTATTAACGGTTTGGGGATTGTAGATATAATTTGCGTAAATAAGTTTATTTTGTTGAAAGATTGTAGAGAAGTATTTGGTTTCAGATTGTTCTGACCAGTGTTTTGTAAAGCAGTTAGCTATATCAGTGGGGGTTGAAAGAATAGTATCACCTGATGTTAGGTGACTTATGTTATTTGCACAATATCCAGTAGTTAATCGTTTAATATCGTTCCAGATTCGTTGGGGAGACGAGCCGGGGTTGATATTAGATGTGAAATTTTGAAGACATACTGCTTTACTTATTTTGACTGCTCTCCTAAATATGGAATTATGTTTTTTGTATAAAATCAAATTAGAGTCGCTTCTTACACGTTTGTAGTTATGCCAAAGTTTTTGTTTGTGTTTCCGTAATGATTCTAAATTTGAATTCCACCATACTACACGCGGGATATATGGTTTATCTTTGGTTTGGGGTATACTGACGTTTGCTGCTGCTCTAATGCATTTTATAAGCGACGCTGCGTTTTGGTTGATGTTTGAGGCAGTCTTGATTTTACCAATATTTTCGTCGCACTTATTTTGGTACAGGCTCCAGTTAGCATAATCAGTTTTGTATTTTGGTTTAAACTTTGATAAATTATGGGAAACACTGGTTTTGATTATAATTAAAATTGGGTAATGGTCGCTGCCATGGAGGTTAGGGAGGGTTTTCCATGTACAGAGAGGTGCAAGTAGGGTAGAGCAGATCGATACATCGACGTTGGAGAAGGTGTTGTGAGTGGAGAAATGGGTTGGGGTCCCATCGTTAAGGATGATTAAGTCCTCATTTATTATAAAGTTTTCAAGGATTTTTCCTCTTGTGTTGGATTTTGAAGAGCCCCAAAGTGAACTCCAAGAGTTGAAGTCCCCGGTCATTAAAAAAGGGGTGTTGATGTTGCTAATGATTGATGTTAAGTCGTTTACTGAGATGTGTTGGTTGGGGTGGATATATGTACATACTACAGTGAATTTTGTAGGAGTGTCTATTTGAACAGCAATAGAGGCAGTTACGTGGTCTGTATATATTAATTTGTGTGGTATTGTCTTTTGAACAAGGATACCGATTCCCTGTTTAGAGGTTGTGTTGCAGGCTAAGTTGTGAAAGAAGCCATTGTATTGGCTAGGATGAATTATGTTATGATGGTTAAAAGGTATATGAGTCTCTTGGATGGATATAATATCTGGATTGTGATCTTTTAATATTAGTTGTAGTTCGTGGTAGTTGTTAATAAAACCATTAATGTTCCACTGTAAAATTTTAAGATCCATAGTGAAGAAAATAGTGTGTAAATTATTCTTCATCAACAAACATTATATCATGTTCATTGTAAGAATCGTTGCGTGTACGTGTTGTTGCTGTTTTAGGCAAAGAGATGTTTTTGTTTTGTGTTAAGTTAAGTGTCTCTAATTTTTTGTCTGTATTGACTGTTTTAGATATGCTAGACAGGGATTTTGTCATTGCGCGGGTTAAAATAGTATTGTGTTGATTACTGTTTGTTGTTGTTTTTTGTGTTGTTTTTTCTTTTTTAGTGGTAATTTTTTTTGGAGTAACAATAGAATTGTCACTGTTGTTTGCTGTTGTTTCTATCTCGTTGTATTGTTGGGGAGGTATTGTTTTTGTAACAGTGGAATTGCCACTGTTGTTTGTTGTTGGTACTGTTTCGTTGTTCTGTTGAGGAGGCGTTGTTTTTGTATTAGATGGCATGTTATTTATTTCTTCGATGTTATTTTTTTGGGTTACAGTGTTAATGATAGTTGAATTGATGTTGGTTGTAGGTTTGTTGCTGTTTGTTATGTTGGAAAACGATTGTACTAACGGTTGTGTTTGTAGTTGGGATTGATACTTTTCTTTAGCAACTTTAAGTGAACATTTCTCTTTAGTTTTGATTTTAAGTATTTCTTTTTGCTGCTTAAATACTTTACAGACACGAGATGAGGAAGGGTGTTCTTCTGAACAGTTAATACAAAATGTACGTGTACACTTATCTGGATTGTGTGGTGGTAGAGAACAGTTATCGCATAAAGGATCGTTTTTGCACCATTTTTTTGTGTGACCGAGCATTTGACAGGTTTTACACCGCATGGGATTAGGAAAGTAAGGTCTGACATTAACTTTATGCCATGAAATCTCTAATTTTTCTGGGGTAGAATATCTGTCGAAAGTTAAGAGTAGAACGCCAGAGGGAACTTGTTTGTTTTCGGTATTTGTCTTTTGAAACTTGTAAACCTCCACTACGCCTTGGGAATTCAATTCTCTTACAATTTCGGATTCAGGTAGGTTGTTTAGATAAGGAGCGTATATTGTGCCTTTGGAATGGTTCAAGTTTGAGTGGAACTCGGATTTGATTTTGCAGATACCAGCTAGTTCTTTTGCTGCTATTATTTTATCGGCGTTTGTTTTATTTCCAATAAGTAGTAGAAGATTGCCATCTCTGAGTTCGGATACCGAAATTATTTCTGAGCAGATAAGTTTTAACGATCGATGGACAGAAAAGCAAGAATATTGCTGTAGGTTTTTATCACCAATAGCAGAGATAACAACGTATTTGGGATCATTTTTTTGAATAGCTGGGAGTTCAGGAAAAGCTTCATATAAGTTTTGATTTGCACGTCTTTTTTTTGAACGAGGGGGGATTTCCGCTAATATCGAATAGCGGTTGTCCCCCAAGTTGGGCGGACCCGGCATTACCACAAACTGGTGTTGGTTTTAGAAAGTATCACTATCAACCGAAAAGTTTTTTAAAGCACTGTAGGAGAATAAAAATATATTTGAATAGTATATGAAAACAAAAAAACGGACTATCAGAGAGACTAATAAGATCAACCGCAGATCAACAATACAGATCAACAATACATAACAATAACATACAACACATGAGGTACAATGCATTTGTGTAATCTGTTAAGATTTCACATGCCATTACAGTTCCATCTAGAGGACAATGGCAAAAACAAAGAGCTGTTCACATTACAAAACTTGTAATTGATCTGGCTATGTTAATGTAGAGAAAGCTAAAAATTGGAAAAGCTCAGCTTGTTCATACAAACTCTCGTATATAAAAAGAAAAACATTTCTCATGTTCTTTTCTTTCAAATGTTGAGTTAAATAGTTGATTAAGCATGAGTTGAAGTAATAGGCAGAAGGATGCTGACGATGAACAAGTCGCTTTGTTCGAAAGTAGCTACTCCATCTAGCGCTATCTTCAATTTTTTTCTAATATTTCTCTTACATTACAAAAATTATTATCTTTCTTTCATTAGAAAAATATATACATGATCTTAAACCGAACAATAAATGACTAATTATTCCAATACAGATCAACAATACATAACAATAACATACAACACATGAGGTACAATGCATTTGTGTAATCTGTTAAGATTTCACATGCCATTACAGTTCCATCTAGAGGACAATGGCAAAAACAAAGAGCTGTTCACATCACAAAACTTGTAATTGATCTGGCTATGTTAATGTAGAGAAAGCTAAAAATTGCAAAAGCTCAGCTTGTTCATACAAACTCTCGTATATAAAAACAAAAACATTTCTCATGTTCTTTTCCTTCAAATGTTGAGTTAAATAGTTGATTAAGCATGAGTTGAAGTAATAGGCAGAAGGATGCTGACGATGAACAAGTCGCTTTGTTCGAAATTAGCTACTCCATCTAGCGCTGTCTTCAATTTTTTTCTAATATTTCTCTTACATTACAAAAATTATTATCTTTCTTTCATTAGAAAAATATATACATGATCTTAAACCGAACAATAAATGACTAATTATTCCAATACAGATCAACAATACATAACAATAACATACAACACATGAGGTACAATGCATTTGTGTAATCTGTTAAGATTTCCCATGCCATTACAGTTCCATCTAGAGGACAATGGCAAAAACAAAGAGCTGTTCACATTACAAAACTTGTAATTGATCTGGCTATGTTAATGTAGAGAAAGCTAAAAATTCGAAAAGCTCAGCTTGTTCATACAAAATCTCGTATATAAAAAGAAAAACATTTCTCATGTTCTTTTCTTTCAAATGTTGAGTTAAATAGTTGATTAAGCATGAGTTGAAGTAATAGGCAGAAGGATGCTGACGATGAACAAGTCGCTTTGTTCGAAAGTAGCTACTCCATTTAGCGCTGTCTTCAATTTTTTTCTAATATTTCTCTTACATTACAAAAATTATTATCTTTCTTTCATTAGAAAAATATATACATGATCTTAAACCGAACAATAAATGACTAAAAATTATTATTATTAAAAATTAGCTAATTTTAAAATATTTTGATCTGAATTATTTTTATTTTTATCTGAATTACATTTAATACAAAAAAAAAAAAAAAAACAAGTAAGAGTGTTAAATTCGGCTGTGCCGCATTTTTTGATACCCTCCACCTGAGTCTTTAATTTTTAATTTTTAATTTTTAATTTTTAATTTTTAATTTTTAATTTTTAATTTTTAATTTTTAATTTTTAATTTTTAATTTTTAATTTTTAATTTTTAATTTTTAATTTTTAATTTTTAATTATTAGTTTTTAATTTTTAATTTTGAATTTTGGATTTTGAATTTTGAATTTTGAATTTTTAATTTTTAATTTTAAAGTTTTAATTATTAATTTCTAATTTTTCATTATTAATTGTTCATCTTTCATTACCCATTTCTCAATTTTAATTTTTCATTTTCCATTTTTCAGTTTTTAATTTACATTTTCATTTTTCATTTTTCTATGTTCATTTTCAATTTTTCAATTTTCATTTATCATTTTCCATTTTCCATTTCATTTTCCATTTTCCATTTTTAGTCTTTAATTTTAAATTTTCATTATTCATTTTCCACTTTCCATTTTTAATTTTTCAATTTTCATTTTCCATTTTTCATTTTCCATTTTTCAATTTTCATTTTCCGTTTTTCATTTTTCATTTTCCATTTTTAATTTTTCATTTTTCATTTTCCATTTTTCAGTTTTCAGTTTTCAGTTTTCATTTTCCATTTTCCATTTTCCATTTTTCATTTTCCATTATTCATTTTCCATTTTCCATTTTTCATTTTCCATTTTTAATTTTTCAATTTTCATTTTCCATGTTCCGTTTTCCATTTTCCATTTTCCGTTTTGCAATTTTCATTTTCCATTTCCCATTTTCCATATTTCATTTTCCATTTTGCGTTTTCCATTTTTCATTTTTCATTTTTCAATTTTCATTTTCCATATTCCATTTTTCATTTTTCATTTTTAATTTTCATTTTCCATTTTTCAGTTTTCATTTTCCATTTTTCTTTTTTCAATTTTCATTTTCCATTTACCATTTACCATTTTTAATTTTTCAATTTTCAATTTTCATTTTCCATTTTTCAGTTTTCAATTTTCATTTTCCATTTTCCATTTTTCAATTTTCATTTTCAATTTTCCATTTTTCAATTTCATTTTCCATTTTGCATTTTTCATTTTTCATTTTTCAATTTTCTTTTTTCCATTTTCCATTTTTCATTTTGCAATTTTCATTTTCCATTATCCATTTTTCATTTTCTACTTTCCATTTTTCATATTTCAGTTTTCGTTTTCCATTTTCCATTTTCCATTTTAAATTTTCCATTTTTCATTTTCCATTTTGCATTTTGCATTTTCCATTTTCCATTTTTAGTTTTTCTATTCCCATTTTCTATTTTCCATTTTTCATTTTCCTTTTTCCATTTTCCGATTTTCATTTTCCATTTTTGATTTTCCATTTTCCATTCTCCATTTTTCATTTTCTATTTTCCATTTTTCATTTTTCATTTTTCAATTTTCTTTTTTCATTTTTCATTTTTCATTTTCCAATTTTCATTTTCTATTCTCCATTTTTCATTTTCTATTTTACATTTTCCATTTGCCATTTTCCGTTTGTCATTTTCCATTCTCCATTTTCCGTTTTCATTTTCCATTTTTCATTTTCCATTTTTCATTTTTCATTTTCCATTTTTCATTTTTTCTTTCATATTGGCGATTTTTTTATTATAACGTGATAACGAAAAAAATATGTGGCAATACTACTAACATGAGCTATGTTATTGTGTTCTTGGAATTGTTAATATATATGCATAATTTTTTTGTGGCATTTTTTTATGTTGTTGTACAATTATTATGTTCAACCACTAAACTGTTACAACAAACACACTGGGCTTTATGTTTTTTTTTTAGAGATATCTACATATTTTTGCTCGTATCTAATCACATTTTCAATACCAACCTGCTGGGAATTATGGCAAATGGTATTATTGTAACCTTATCCAGCTAGATGTTTTTTTGTGAATGAGCGTGATTTCAACAGACAGACGGACAGACGGACACCGCTATATCGACTCGAGCTGTGATAATGATCAGGAATATATATACTTTATGGGGTCGAAAATTAGTTTTTCGATGCGTTACAAACGGAAAAACAAACCTGTATATACCCTCTGCCACTGACGTGTGGAGGGTATAAAAATGAGAAAAATATAATTACACATAATATCTCTTCAAAACTCCATACACCTACAAACGTAAAAAACAAAAACCATAAAAATAATGAACAACAACAAACCACAACATATTTGTCAACATGTTCTCGCTCCCTAAATAAAAAAAAACTCTCACCACTTCCCCAATTCGCTCAATACTTTTATCTGACTCCAGAACTGACAAAGAAACTTCTTTTCAACAAATTGAATTTATATCATCCAATGACGAAATGTCAGAATAGTAAATTTAAATCCACTAGGTAAGTATACGTTAACTTTTAATTATTTTTCTCTCTTTTTCTTCTAATTCATATGGTTTTAAATATTATTCAGTGGAATATTCGTGGATATTGCAACAATTATACGAATCTGAATCTTTTAATATCAGAAACAAATCCAGATATTATATCTTTGCAAGAAACAAAAATGAAAAACAATTATAGCCCAATTACATATATTGGCTACTTTTTCAATCCTAACACAGCAGCCAAACAGGGAACAGCTATTCCTATAAAGAAAAATTTACCATATAAATTTCTACTTACAGATCAGTCACTTAATGTTGTTGGTCTAGAAATAAGTACATCCATAACATTTACCATCTTTTCACTCTACCTTCCACCACAAGACCCAATTTCAACATTTACACAACATTTTAGCAACATTTACACTCCAATTTTTTTGATGGGGGATTTTGATGCATGGAATCCACTCTGGGGTTCCCCTTCATCCAACAAAAAGGGCATAATTATCGAAAAATTTTTAATGGACTCAAACCTCGTTACTTTAATGATGCTTCAGCAACTCATCTTAGTACTCGTAATACGTTTACACATATTGACTTTTCAATTGTTTCACTTTCTATCACACCCATGTGCAGGTGGCAAATCATTAACGACCTTTATAATAGCGACCACTTTCCCATTGTTACCCAACTTCTCATTAACTATAATATCAAGCAGCCCACTCTAACAAAGTTCAATACCAAAAAGGCCAATGGGCTGTTTTTCAAAATAAAATTTCTCAATATTGCAAAGAAATAAACATCTCCGACAATGTAAACAAAGAGGCAGCCTCAATAAGAAAAATAATTGGATTAGCCGCCAACGAAAGTATTCCTTTGTCATCAAACACTAAAAGAACAACAACAGTGCCATGGTGGACACATGAGCTGCAAAAACTTAGAAATGAGAAACAATGGGCATGGAAACAATTCCGACGAAATATGACATCAGAAAATATCATATTGCATAAGAAAAACAACGCCATTTTTAATAGAGCAAAAAAACTAGCAAAAAATAAGGCATTCACTTACTTCACTGAAACTCTTAATCCTTCCACTCCTTCTAATATATTGTGGCAAAATATTCGGAAAATAACTGGAAACTATACCCCACCTACTATAAAATCTATTTCCTTAAATGGAAAACCTATCACAGATGCCCATGATTTATCACAATCATTTGCGAAATACTGGTCCGATAATTCAAAAGACATAAACTTTTCACAAAGTTTTCAAAAAGAAAAATCAGTTACATTATCTCTTGAAGTTAAAACCTGCTCTACTAAATCCAAAGAGTTAGAGCAACCATTTACTATGCCAGAATTAACATACAGCTTAAACACATCTAAAGGTAAAACTCCAGGTTTGAATAAAATAAATTACGCAATGCTCCAACATGTACTAATTTCGATAAAAACCCGTATTTTAAAATTATTTAACCTAATATTCAACCTAGGTACAATTCCACAGTTTTTTTTAAACTGGATCAGTAGTTGCCATTTATAAAAATGATAAACCAATAAACAATATTGACTCCTATCGTCCTATATCTCTTCTCCCTTGCACCACAAAACTTCTAGAGAAAATGATTTCAAGGCGGCTAATGTGGTTCATTAAAAGGCATAAACTTTTATCAAAAAATCAAATTGGTTTTCAATCAGGTCTGAGAACAACAGATGCCCTTTTGTACCTAGACCATATAATATGCAATAACCTCCCAACTAAAAAACACACCTCAATTTTGGCAATCGATTTTATTAAAGCTTTTGACGGAATTGGTGTACACATTGTACTTAAAAAACTCGCTAATTGGTCCATAGGTCCTAAAATGTTAAATTTTATTAAATCCTTTTTAACAAACAGAAAATTTACTGTTCGGGTTAATAATACATATTCCAACATATTCTCATTATACAATAGTATCCCACAAGGATCTCCACTGTCGGTCTAATGGACCTAAATGTCAAAAAATGCAAATATATGATTTTTACAAGATCAAATCCAATTAATGGTCGGTATATCATGAATAATGCTGTGCTTGATTTAGTGGATTCATTCAACGACCTTGGCGTACTTCTGGATAAAAAATTAGACTTTAGAAGTCATATTTCGCTAACAATAAATAAAGCTACTGGTGTACTTGGATTCATTAAACGGTGGGCTAAAGAGTTTTCGGATCCGTATACGACAAAACAATTGTTTACTACCTTGGTAAGACCAATACTCGAATATGGGTCTGTAGTCTGGGATCCACAATATCATATACATTCGAATAAAATTGAATCAGTTCAAAAACAATTTTTGTTATTTTGTCTTCGTGGTTTGGGCTGGGATCCTAATATGAGGTTGCCATCTTATGAAAATCGTCTGGCTCTAATTAAGCTTCCTACATTGAAAAGTCGCAGACATATGCTAAATGTTACTTTCCTGTTAAAACTGTTAAATGGTAGTCTTAAATCTGAATTTCTTATCAACAAAATAAATATAAATATTCCTTTTCGATCGTCAAGAAATTATAACTTTCTAACTATCAAATATTATTGTACAAACTATGCTAATTTTAATCCACTACGTAGAATTTGTGATGAGTTTAATATGCTGTATCAGTTTATTGATTTTAATAAAAGTTTGGATATTGTGAGAAGAGATATTATATTACACTTAAATGCATTAAATCAACTGAATTAAATAAATGTTATATATCAATTTTGTTAAATGTTTAATTACACAAGGGAACAAAATTGAACTTTTTTTGTGTTGATTTGAAATTTATAGCAAATTTTTACTAATTTGAGGTCGCTGATTTCAAATCTGCACTTGGTTTTTTTCTATCAGCTCGACTTTTCGAGATATACCGTTATGTTCAAAATTAAGGCACTTCCGCTACATATATTGGAATAACTTGAAAACGGTTCACCATATTAAATTAAAAAAAAAATCCGAAACTCGCAAACAATATTCTCTTAAAGCCGTGCTTACTTTGTTTTTAAATTTTCCAAGTAGTTTTAGAGATATCGTTCAAGTTTTGAAAAAAAAATTAAAATTTTTTTAAAAAAAACATTTTTTTTGTTCTTTAAAAATTCCTAAAAAATAAAAATGGGACAAAAATCACAGTTTTGGTCTACAAGCAGTTAGTTAAATATATTTCGAAAAAAATGACCTTTATTTCATTGCAATCGGTGCACAACTTTTGATTTTGTTCACGATTTACTGAATTGATATAAATCGCGATTTCCATACAAAAATAACATTTTCTAATGTGTAAGTGTTTGTATGTAATAATTTAGTTTTTTATGATTCTAAGAATTAAAAAAATTAAGTAATAAAAAAAGATTATTTCATTTTTATGGTCAGCTATACTTTTTAATTTAACACAAAAAGAGAATTTTAAAGAAAAATAAAAAATTTTAATACACAAATATTACAATGTAATTACAACTCATCGAAAAATTTTCTTTTATAAGATTTTCTTAAATAACCTTGTTTAGAGGGATTTGTTTTAATGCTCCAGCAATAGTCCGCCATCATATGCTTATCCCAGTGACCCTGGTGCCGCTCCTCTATAGTGCGGATATCTTGATGGAAACGTTCACCTTGTTCTTCACTGAAGTCTCCAAGATTTTCAGGGAAACAATCCAAATGACTGTGTAGGTAGTGCACCTTAATGCTCATATTACAACCAAGCTGCTTGAAATGTGACAACATGTTATCCACGTGGTCCGAATAGTGCTCACCCTTTTTGTTTCCCAGGAAATTGCGCACTATCCAAACAAATTCATTCCAAGCATTTCTTTCAATATCTGTCATGGAATTACTAAAATTTTCATCATTGATTAATTTTTTGATTTGAGGGCCATCAAAAATGCCAGCTTTCAGTTTCTCCGAACTCAAATTGTTGAACTTTTTACTGATATATCTAAAACAATCACCGTCGTTGTTGAGAGCTTTGACAAATTGTTTCATAAGTCCTAGCTTGATATGGAGAGGTGGCAGTATTATGCGATCCCTGGGCACAAGTGGTTGATTAACTATATTGTGGTTTCCTGGAACCATAGCTTCCCTCGAAGGCCAGTCTTTCTTACTCCAGTGTTCAGATCTGGCTCTGCTATCCCATAAACAAATGAAACACGGATATTTTGTGTAGCCACCTTGTTGGCCTAGAAGAAAATTCACCATTTTTAGATCCACACAAATTAGCCAGCGGTGTTCGTTGTACTTTATTTTATTTATAACTGAGGCAATTGTAGAATATTCTTCTTTAGCTTTAGTTGAATGTGCAATGGGCAACGAACCCAATTTATTACCGTTATGCAGAAGTACACATTTTAGGCTGCGTTTAGAAGAATCTATAAATAGTCGCCAGTCATTTGGATCATACTCCTCTAATCCCATCGCTGTTACTAAACCAGGAACATCTGAACAATAAACAAATTCATCGTCTTCGGAAAAGAATGGAAGTAAGTTTTTTTCTCTGTTACGGTAGTATGAAATTGTTGTTCCTTGGGTTAACAGATTTTTTTGAATTAATCGAGAAGCAAGAATTTCAGATGCTTTTTTAGAAAGTCCAAGGTCTCTCACTAAATCACTAAGCTCCTCCTGATTAAATTGCTCGCGTTCAGAAGAAACATCTAAATGCAAGTCATCTGATCCAAATTCAGAAATTGGTGAAGGAACATTTTGTCGTAAGTCGTGGAAATTGTGTGTAGATGTAGATGGTTGTGGTTCTGAATCCTCACTAGAGTACAGGACTGGTTGGGTAATAGACAACACGTTAGGATAAATCCATTTAGACCGGTTTGTTTCATTAATGCCTGTTATGTTGACAGCGCAAAAATAACAATCATCATAATGATTCGAAGGTTCCCGCCAGATCATTGGTGTTTTATACTTGAAGTGGGTCCGTTGCTTGTTTGCCCATAACCTTAAATACTCTACACAGTTTTTACATACAGTATTAGGAATCCAGTACTTGTCACGGGTTTCCATGGTAAATCCGAAGTAGTCAAAATAAATTTTTTTAATAAAATCTGACACACTTTTTCTATTTTTTATAAACGTGTATTTTTTACAGGTGTTTCTTGACGTAGCCATTGCACAATTTTGAAGTATATATCAAAGTAACACAATTTTCAATAAATAACACACGGGAACAAAATTGAACTTTTTTGTGTTGACTGATTAAATGTTCAATGTAAAATGATTTATATTTTTTGTCGTTATACTTTTCGCTTTCGTAAACACTTGTTGAATGAGAAAAATTGGTTGAATGAACCCATATAAATACTTAGTAGTTTTTTACTGAAGTACCAAAAAAAATTATATCCACAATTTTATTGACAGTCACTTATGAATGAACACATGTGTTCAGGGGAATTCCTTTAAAAAATCATCCGTTACCAACGGTAAACCACACATCAATAAAAACAAGTGGACTTTTCTTTTTTCTCTTTAATTGACTGTGAACTGACTAGGTGTCATAAAGGGACAATAAAATTTATAGGCGTTATGAGTTTGCTACCGCAACCATAAAAATGAAATAATCTTTTTTTATTACTTAATTTTTTTAATTCTTAGAATCATAAAAAACTAACTTATTACATACAAACACTTACACATTAGAAAATGTTATTTTTGTATGGAAATCGCGATTTATATCAATTCAGTAAATCGTGAACAAAATCAAAAGTTGTGCACCGATTGCAATGAAATAAAGCTCATTTTATTCGAAATATATTTAACTAACTGTTTGTAGACCAAAACTGTGATTTTTGTCCCATTTTTATTTTTTAGGAATTTTTAAAGAACAAAAAAAATGTTTTTTTTTAAAAATTTTAATTTTTTTTTCAAAACTTGAACGATATCTCTAAAACTACTTGGAAAATTTAAAAACAAAGTAAGCACGGCTTTAAGAGAATATTGTTTGCGAGTTTCGGATTTTTTTTTTTAATTTAATATGGTGAACCGTTTTCAAGTTATTCTAATATATGTAGCGGAAGTGCCTTAATTTTGAACATAACGGTATATCTCGAAAAGTCGAGCTGATCTGACCAAGGGCAGATTTGGATTCAGCGTCCCAAATAACCTTAAAAACAATATTCAGTTCTTAATCAACAGAACCATTGTTCCCTTGTGTTATATATATAAATTATAATATAAATGTACATATACTTTAAGTAGTCTGTAAGGATGATTCCATAGACTGAATAAATAAAAATAAATAAATAAAAAAAAAAAAAAACCCTTTTTATTATTGCTTTCGACGACTTGTGTCATATTATAAGCAGTAATAAAATGGTTGATCACTGTATTTATGCCGACGACCTTTATGTCATAGCAAAAGATCAATCAAATGATAAAATTAAGCGTGAATTCTCACAGACATTTTGGGCTATTGATAACTGGTCCAAAACCTCAGGTGCAGATGTGTCGTTTGAAAAAACGAGTCACCTGCATATCTGTAAAAAACGTAACTGTAGCAATATTGACTTAATTTTTAATAACATTCATATTAAAACTGTAGATAACTGTAAAATTTTAGGCTTAAATATTGACAGTAAATATAGTTTTAAAAACCATTGTAAATATCTTAAAAAAAATTTAACCAATAGATTAAATATATGCAATAAAATATCTGTCATCACCTAAGAGTTGTATGCAAACTAACAGTTTGCTTAGATTAGTAAAATCAACCATCATGGGGAAGATCGACTATGGCCTCATAATGTACAGCAAAGCTGCGAAATAAGTTTTCAAACCAGTCCAAAATATTCTTAACGCCGCACAGTGGACCATTTGACGAGAAGGCGGTCAAAAATTTATAACTTTTGATAGGATTGGAATTTTGATATGCGGTTTTTTTTGTTTGGTAGGTGAGACTTTAGCCTTTAAGTTTTGCTATTAAACGTAATTCTCGACAGAAAATAAAAAAAGTTACGGAGGGTTTAAAATACATTTTCATTTGTAGTTGAATTTTAGTACAAAAGTGAAGTGTTAAAAGGTAAAAAAAAGTTTTTTTTTAATATAATGTCTTATTTTTTCAGTTAATTTTACAACTATTTAATACTTTTTAACAATTTTTTATGTTAATTTTTTTTAAAAATGCCAAACTTTGGCCCCCGTAAACTTTTTAGTCCTAATGTGCACAAGGGCCAAAGGTTGTTTTTGTTTTTGAAAGATCCCGAGTTAAAATATGATTTATTAAGCAGCGAACGTAAATGTTACCTTATATTGGTTCAAGATAGAGAAGTTTCAATGAAAAACTCGTATGTTTTTGCTTTAGTTAAATTTTTTTTTTATTGTCTTTTTAAATATTTCTATATCAATTTTTATGGTAAATTTATGAAATAAAACAACAATATACAAAAATTCAAAAATAACGATTGTTTGTTTGGACAGAGTTGTATCTTCTGAAATTAATACAAAGTAAAGCTGTATGGTACGAAAATTGAATCTAACCACACTGCTCGCAGGCCTGACTTTAGGTGAGTGTGTTAAAGCGCTGACCAAAAAGTGCAAGTACGAGTGTATGTGAAGGTTCATGGTTCAAAACCTTCACGGCCGCCCTAAGTAGAAAAAATTTTCATATAGAAACAATCTATTCAATTAAAACATAACAATTATCACAATGTTCAATAAATCGCTGATGAAGGCTGAAATGCCAGAAACCGGTCCGATTAAGAATACAGTGCAGTTATGAATTTTTGAAATATATGCTTTCTTCTTCTTTACCACGCACCATTTAAACAAAATTAAAACTTGCAGTAATTGCAATATGTCTGAAAAATGACTAAATCTAACAAACAAAAAATTTTCTTCGCTTCAAAGCGTCATCTCAAATATATGTAAAAGTGCATATGTAGGTATGTACAAAACCGTACATCACATATGACAACTCTTACGAAAACTGAGAATAGTGGAAATTAGAAGTATAAATGCAAAAAAATATTCAAAAATTCAAAAATAACGATTGTTTGTTTGGACAGAGTTGTATCTTCTGAAATTAATACAAAGTAAAGCTGTATGGTACGAAAACTGAATCTAACCACACTGCTCGTAGGCCTGACTTTAGGTGAGTGTGTTAAAGCGCTGACCAAAAAGTGCAAGTACGAGTGTATGTGAAGGTTCATGGTTCAAAACCTTCATGGCCGCCCTAAGTAGAAAAAATTTTCATATAGAAACAATCTATTCAATTAAAACATAACAATTACCACAATGTTCAATAAATCGCTGATGAAGGCTGAAATGCCAAAAACCGGTCCGATTAAGAATACAGTGCAGTTATGAATTTTTGAAATATATGCTTTCTTCTTCTTTACCACGCACCATTTAAACAAAATTAAAATTTGCAGTAATTGCAATATGTCTGAAAAATGACTAAATCTAACAAACAAAACAATTTTTATTGTAAATTTACAAAATATATAAATTTTTAAATCAAGAAAATTTTTTAACTATATAAAAAAAGTGTAACTTATTGTTAGTGTAATGAAAGAGTACTTTAAATCAACCAATTTTAGTAAAAATTTCTTCTAAATAGCCTTGATTTTCATCTTCTAGAAGTTGTTTAGCTTCTTCGTCTAATTCAATAGAGGTAGTTTTCCATTTTTGACGAATGTTGGACACATATGGATCTGAAGTGCACAACAAAATAGTGATAAGGTCTTCATTAGTACAACATCTGGACATTTTCCTTGTGTTGTGCTCGCGAAGGAATCTGTAGTCTTTGTTCCTTTTTTCTTGAGCTTCTTCAGATAGATCTCCTATTGGTATCATATTGTTTTGAATTATTTGTTCCCCATGGTACAAAATTTTATGAACTGTGGATGGCATATATCTCCAAGATTATTTTTCATTATAAAGTATAGCTGTTTTATTGGCGTACTCTCAAAATTTTTTTTCATTTATCTTTCTGCTGCATGCTAGAACTTGTAATTTGATTTTGAATCGTCTTATTAATTCATGATCTACACCTGTGATAGATGCTGCAGTTTCCGGATCGGAAAAAAATCTCCTTGCAGTATTTCCATCATTTGTGTTTCCTTCCCCTTGTTTTGGTTGGTCGATTACGAGGCCTAGCTGTAGATATTTTTGTTGAATTTGTTTTTTTTTGCTTTCTTTTTTCTTCATTTTCTTTGTTTTTTCTCACTGTTTCGCCTAACGGACCAAATTCCAAATCATAACCCAATTTAAGAATATGCTCCATGAAACGTATTCTAGCATGAAGAGGGGACATTCCAAATTCGTAGGCTTCCTTAAAACTATCGTCTTCTGGTGGGGGTTGGCTTAATTGACTTGATGTCTTTTGGCATATAATGCAGCTTGACGTTGACTTTGCTCCAGTTAAAGCTTGTGCAACTTTTCCATCAATCATTGTGAGACACATTTTAAAATGTACTACAATATCTTGGTCATCAAATTTAAATATTACTGGTTGAAGTTCCTTAATTTGATCGTTTATTTTTTGAACTTCTTCAGTTATGACATCTTTGGTTTCCTTTTTGAATGCAAATTTTATTGGTCTGCAATACTTTGTTGAAGAAGGAATTTCATTTTTCCATATATCAATTTCTGTTGCTCTACTAGTTGACGGCTCTAAGACGCTATACCTTTTTGTTAAGCGCAATGGAACGAAAGATACCATAAATAAACTAGCATCTGATGAATTTTCGGCATTAAATTGCTTGTATTGTTTTTGACTAGAGGATCCATCACATCCTAACCCCTTTTAAAAGGTGAAGCATACCTGCTCATATCTTAAAGGGCTATGTCGCAATAGTTTTTCTTTACCATTTACAAATTTTTATCTTTTATTACCACTTTTAGAAGCATAAAAAACCCACACCCTAACCCCTTTTAAAAGGTGAAGCATACCTGCTCATATCTTAAATAGTTTTTTTTTACTATTTACCTGTTATTTAAAATGTTTCCCATTTTGACAGGTATTTAAATTATATAACTCTAATACAGACTATTAATGTTTTTGAAAGATTATATCTCAACCCTTTTTTATAAGTATATAACAACTCCTGACAACTCTACCGACACGCAAAAAAAATACACCGCGGTGCACCGGTACGACCAACTTTTGTATTCATAACACTCAGACGGACGGACGGACATCGTTTAATCGACTCAGAAAGTGTTTTTGAGTCGATCCGTATAATAAAAGGTGGATAAAGTTCCAATATTTTTGGCAGTTACAAAGATCACCTCAAACTTAATATATCCTAACCACATAGTGGACAACTTTTGGGTCAAAAAAATTGTTCTGGTGCACACGGGCGGAAACTGGCGGGTATATAATGGGGTATAATAGTATAGGGGAGGGTTCGGACTATAGAAGAGTGCAAGATTTTTTCTGACTGCTTTCGAGTGGCAGGAGTTATGCTCTATTAAGTAGGAGATTAGGAGGGAAATTTGGAATTTTTTTTTAAATTTCGGAGTGACTCAGTGACTTTACATTTTTAAATTTATTTCACTTCAAAATCTTTTAAATCAAAAAAGTTACAGTCATTCAAAAATAAAAATTTACAAAGAAATTTTTAATTTTAGCAAAATACTGAGAAAGCCCATTTTCTAAGACCCTGTTCGCTGTGATATAGTTGAGATAAAGTCGCAATTTTTTGGTTTCCTAGTATTTACTTTCAAACGAATGACATAGCTTTAAAATCGGTAACAAAAAAAATTATTTTTGGCCGCCTTCTCAAAATATGGTCAACTGTGCGCCGCTATTAGAGTAAGTTTAAGAGCATTTAGAACGACGCCTATTAAAAACTTACAAGCTGAAGAAGGATTTGAACCTCTTCGAATTCACGCCAACAAATTAAAACTACGATTAATTCACAAGTGTTTTGCACCAAATCGTCACTGCTACACAAACATACGTCGTTACTAAATAAAAGAAAAAATGAGCTTAAATATCCATCCACTTTAGCCCACATGGTTAAATTAGCAAAGAAATTTAACATACAAAAATACAAACCACCACTGGAGAACCACCCACCCTGGCACTTAGATGAAACAATCTTCCTAAAAAATCTTCAAAGTTTTAATAAAAATAACACATCACCAAATATTTTTAAAACGCTATACATGGAAGTGATCTCTACGTATAAAAATAATAACTGGGAATTCCTCTTCACAGATGGATCAAAAATACCAAATTCCGTAGGATTTGCAGTGACCAATGACATTGGTTTAACGCAAGTTAAGGGAATATTGCAATCAAATGTCAACATATTTGAGGCGGAAGCCAAAACAATTCTAGAAGCACTGAAATTGTCAAAATCAACTTCAATTAAATACGTGATCTGCACTGATAGCCGTTCTGTCTTTGATGCTCCTCTTAATTCTCGTAACAAAAATGAAATAATTATATCCATCCAACAGTTACTAATCGAACTTAAGAGGAAAGTAAAAATACTGTGGATACCAAGTCACATTGGAATTATGTGCAACGAAGCTGCAGACTCAGCAGCAAAAGCTACCCATAAACAGCCAACATATATTTACCTACCCCCAACAAAAAATTTCATCTCAAGGTGTACAATATCAAACCTAAATATCTCCATTCACCAAAAATGGAGCAGATACAACCATACTTACCATTCCATTAACCCCGGCAAAGAAACAACTATCCTCTTATCTTAACCAACTTCCACAAAAACAAATGTTTTACAAGGCTTCGCTTGACACATACCAGAATTACGCACCAATATTTGATCTCTAAAGGACCTCCACCATTATGCTCTTACTGTAATAGCACAACTTTAACCATAACTCACCTTCTATCAGAATGCCAGAACTTTCACATCCTCCGTTTAAGAATATGCAAAACAGCCAATATCATAGACCTACTAAAATGTCACTCAATGGATAATATAAATAAAACATATGAATTCTTACAATACCTTCATTTACAAATTTAACATACTTTTAAGTAATTTAAACTTATCAAAATACCATTTTTTTATAATCATAAGCCGATAGCCTAAGTTGCTAGTGCTTTAGACTTAAGATTTATTGTAATTTTAATTATAATAAATATCTAAATAATAATAATAATTATATACAGTACTTATTTAGAAATATGTCTGCAACAGTTAACAAAATCCTTTATCATGGAGAAGATGTCATTACGTATCATTTGGTGCCACTTGGAGATCTATCAGAAGAAGAAGAAGCTCAGGAAAAAAGGAATAAGGATTACAGATTTTATAGAGAGCACAATACTAGAAAAATTTCACGAAATTCCACAAATGAAGATCTGTTTATTGGCAACGTCAGATCCGTTCATCTCCAGTATTCGAAGTCAATGGAAAGTGGAACAGCGGGATTTAGATGAAGAAGTAAAAAAACTACTAAAGAACAGAAATATTATAGAACAGAATATGGGATATTTACATCAATAAGTGAATAATAATTATAATTGCTTTTCATTGTTGAAGTTCGAAAAACATAGTATTTGTAAAAAATAATAATAAACAGAACTTCCCATTGTTACAAAAAACTAAATCTATTGCAGTCTTTATTTGTAAAAGGTTTTTTTACGCACATGTGTATGAAATGTTTCATTAAATAAGAAAGATTCAAGAAATAAAAACCCATATTTGCATATAAAAATCAAAAAAAAAATATATAAGAAACATTGCGCTAATGTGCAGCAGATTTATCTTGCTAAAGGTGCTATTACACAAAGTCTTTTTTACATATGTACTGTCACTTTTTTTATCCATATGAAATTCCTCATGTCTGTCAAAATTGTCTTTTACATACGATTCATAATTTTTGCTATCACACGTGCATATGTATTTCCGTATGACATAACCTCTAAATGTAACAACAGCTGACTTAATTTGTGAATTTACAAAAATTTATTGTTAAAAAAAAGTTTATATATTTTTTAATTGTTAATTAATACTAAACAATTTATTTTTCTTTCAATATTAATCTTTAAAATTTACTCTGTTTTTCTTTCGCCACAAGTAGTGTTGTATTTTCATATGTTTGTCATGCAAAAATAGAACCTGTTCTAATTGATAAATGTACATGTGACTTTCCTCATGTATTGTACATAAACACTGTTTCATATGTTTCACACGATGTGTACAACTTTTGTTGTGAGAAAATTTGACAGTACATATGTAAAAAAACACATCATGTAATGGCACCTTAAAATGAACAAATTTGACAGCAGAAAATAATAAATTTTTCTGTATTAATAGCAAGATTTTTTGATATTACTAACGTTTTTTTAAGTGTAAATATTCTTTGAGTGTTAAAAAAATCACAAATTTACAGCAAAAAAATTTTAATTTTTCAGTCATAATAGCAAAATTTCCAGTTGATTTTACTATTTTTTTTAGTGTACAAATTATTTTGATTGTAACCATTAAAAAAAATTCCAATATTACAAAAAATTTTTATAATTATCATTAAAATCCAAATTACACTTTTTAACAAAAAAAAAAATAAAAAAATAAAAAACCCACATTTCACGCTAAGTTAAAAAAATTAATAGTTCAACTTTGACCTAGAATGCCTTAAAAAGTTCTCAGTTTATTTTAATGAAATTAAAACTAACCCAAGTTCAACTAAATATCTATCCATTAAAAAAAATTACCAAAATATTTTGTTTGGTTCAAAAGTTACAGAATTTTGGCCAATGAAAAACGATTTTCGGCTATTGTGAGACAGTAAGAAACTTAATCCATTCGGAAGAATTATATGGATGCGAAATTAAGTCTATGGTCAAAAAGCACTGCTTTCTTTGAAACAGTTATAAAGACGAGTCCAAATTCAGTATATTTGGCAGTGACGGACGAAAAATTGTGAGGAGGAAGGTGAAATCCACGTAATGTAACAAATTTTGTTAAGCACTGTGGTGGAAATGTAATGATTGAGAGGCTATGAGTGCAAATAGAGTGGGAAACCTTGTTTTTTTTGGAAGGAAATATGAACAAAAAGGATTATTTAAATAACTAAATAAAATATCTGCCCAAAAATTGGTTTGGCGGATAGCTTTATATTCGTCCAAGATAACATTCCAAAGCACTCGGCCTTTGTAGTGAATGGATGGCTCCTTTATAAAAAAAAGTATTACTGAGTTAGAAATAAATCATGCTCCAGATCAAATATTTTTACTTTAATTAAATCAAAAACCATTAGCGCATTTGTTTCAAAAATTGATCTTTATTCTGCATGACAGATTATACAGCTGTTTCGGGAAGAATCACCAACCGTCATCAGTAACCAAAAGCAGTAGATAGTTTGTTTGGTAGAAAGTTAATTCATATATCTTTGCTGTGGGGCCAATGCAATGAGAATCCAAGCAAAAGGTTATACTATTAAACCTTCCCCACTATAACAAACTAAAATATAAAAAAACTTGTTGTTTTTACTTGAAAACAACTATTTTGTAATGTTAATACCCATTTAGTAAATTATACGAGTATAAAGTTGTATCACCCATTATATATACAATTATGTTAGGTACCTTAAATACATATCTTGTAAAACCAGTATTTAATTCATAGCGGTATAATGCATTTATATACATAAGTATAACGACAGTGTTTATTGCTTATTCATATTTTAAATGTAAGTTAGTTCATTAAAGAATTGTGAAGAATACACAACATATTTGGCGACGAGGAGTGTTGAACCCCGTTAAATAATAAAAATATAAAACAACGTGTTGTCACCATATTAGTACAGTATGTCCCTCATAAGTCCCTCACAGTTTGCCTATGGAGATGATTTCGGAGAATATTTGGAGCGAGTCGAACAATTCTTTATTATAAATAACATTGGCGAAAATAATAAAGTGGCTTTGTTTCTAACGTTAGTGGGTCCAGAAACTTATAAAAGAATTAAGTCTGTTTTATTACCAGAACAGCCAACCAGCAAAGTTTTCAAAGACTTGGTTAAATTAATTCTACCTCATTTTAAACCGGAAAAATTTAAAATTAGTCACAAAATCCTAATGAACCCGTTGGTAAATATATAATAAATTTGAAGTTGGTAGCAGCGCAATGCGAATTTGGGTTATTTCTTAAAGAAACATTACGTGCTCGTTTGGTTTGCGGTGTGATCAGCAGTCAACTTCAGACAAAATTGCTGTCGACATCTTGTTTGACATGGGAAGATGCTTGTGAATTAGCACAGTAAAATAAGTCACCAACCGCAACATAAAAAGTTCGATAAATGTTCGAAATGTTGAAGTAAACATGCAAGTGGAAGATGTCCTGCCAAGGAGTGGACCCGCTTCAATTGTAGCAATAAGGGCCATTCGGCTAAAGCATGTTTCTCTCGTTTGTCGCGGAAAGGCCAGCATTCGTCCCCTAAGTACCAGAGTAAAACTGATGTTTTTTATAGAAAAATCGCAATGGATAAAAAGTAAAAACTAGACACAAGAAAGTTTGAGCCAAAACTATGATGATCGCTGTGGATATAAAAAAGTCAAAAAAAAACACGAGAAAGATATTTATGCTGCTATTCACTCGGACAATTTTATTCAGGATGAGGAAATAGGGAAGAGGCATACATTTGTTACACTTGACATCTGTCAATGTACACTGAGAGAAAAATTCATTAATTAATATTTACAACATTCCCTCTTAATTGATAATTTTAATACAAATTCAAAAAAAAAAATCAAAAAGAAATAAAAATTTAATTGACATTTAGTAGACCCATCTTCATGACGCAAAAAATATGCTTGGATATAGGAACCGCCTTCGTTAAATTATCAGCAACCATTTCCAAGGTATTGATATGCTGTATTTTTAGTATTTTTTTGCTTACAAGTTCTCGTACAAAATGATGCTTGATGCTTATATGCTTCGTTCTTGCACTGTAAGTACCATTTTCTGTAAGATTGATAGCACTTTTATTGTCACAAAAAATGGTAACATCTGTGCCATCTCCATCAATAATTTCTGCTTGTAATTGTGTTAGCCATACTGCTTCTTGTCCTGCAGCGCTTAAAGACATATATTCCGATTCCGTAGTGCTTAGGGCCATGGTAGGTTGTTTCTTACAGAGTCAAGAAATAGCTGCTCCTTGCCACAAGAAAACATATACTGTGCACGAACGGAAGTCACAAAAACTGGAACCCCAGTCAGCGTCGGCGAAGCCACATAATTTATCATACGCGCCTCGTTTGTTGAAGGTTAACTTGTAATTCATTGTGCCCTTTAAATACCGAAATATTCGTTTAACGGCCTTCCAGTGTGCTTGGCCTGGTGTTTGATTAAATTGGCTCACGTTTGCCACACTAAATGTAAGTCAGGTCTGGTGCACTGGGTTAAATATAAAATGCTCCCAACCGCTTCCTGGTATGGAATTTTTGACATTTGTTCAATTTCCTCTGTCGATGACGGCGACATTTCTCTTGTAAGTTTCTGATTGGGGTCACATGGAATTTTTACAGGATCGCAATCAAGCATGTTGAAACGCTTCAATATTTGCTCGATATATTTGCGTTGAGATAGTGTAATGACACCGTCTTCAAAATTGTATTTTATTTGAATGCCTAAAACATTTGTAGCATGACCAAGGTCTTTCATGCAAAAATGTTTAGATAGTGTTAATTTAAGCTGGTCTCGCCATATAGGCTCGTTGTAAAAAATAAGCAGATCATCAACATAAACTGCAACGATCACAATAGACTCGCCTTTTCGACGTAGATAGATGCATGAATCCGTTTTACATCGCTGGTACCCAGCTTTAAACAAAACTTCGTTTAATTTGAAGTTCCACTGGCGACTTGCTTGTTTAAGGCCATATAAAGCCTTTCGAAGTTGACAAACTCGTCCACTTCCGTCGTCATATTCTTCAGGCTGACGCATAAAAATGGTTTCGTTGACGTCCCCATGTAGAAGGACAGTAATAACGTCCATCTGATCAATTCGTAAACCAAATTTTACCGCCATCGCCATGAGTAGCCTTATTGAAGAATATCGGACCACTGGGGAAAACGTTTCAAAATAATCCACGCCTTCGCTTTGACTGCACCCTTTGGCAACGACACGCGCTTTGTAATGCTCAGTATTTCCTTCTAAATCCAGTTTTCGTTTAAAAACCCATTTACAATTTATGCATTTACGACCCTCCGGCAAATTCACAAGCTGCCATGTACCATTTTGCATAAGCGATTGATATTCTTTATCCATCGCCCGCCTCCAATGCAGTTTTTCGTCACAATTTAGAGCTTATCTTACGCTTGTGGGCTCATCATCAACTGTCGTAGTTGCCAAATGTGTAAACGCGAACCTTTCAACCGGTTTAGTTACTCACACTGAACGCCCAGGACAATCGTAGCCAGTTTGATTATTTAAGCTTACTTCCGTATGAGGTTCATAATCTTGGTCATCGTCATCAGATACGCGACTGGCTTCATCGCAAAAGATTGTATCGTCTTCATCTTCGCGATTCAGGTAATGAGTTATACGATGTATGGCAGCACTGTTTTGGCCGTGCTGCACGCCGTTAACTGCATTACTATTTGCAACATTGTCAAGATCATGTTGCACACCCATTTCATTGTTTAATATAATATTACTTTCAACATTGTCTTGGCCATGTTGAACGCCATTCACAACATTGTCATGGCCATGTTGCACGCCATCTGCATTTAACGACGAGACACTTTTAGCATCAACATCCAACCCCAAGTCATTATCATCTGCAGGACAATTTTGCCCATCAGTGGCACGTTGACGGCTACAATCCTCTTCGAACACCACGACATCTCTGCTAACTCTTTCGCAGTATCCAACAAACAGATATTCCTTTGTTTTTGCATCAAACTTATGCCTTTTAACATTTGGAACAAACGCCATAGCACGAGATCGAAAACTCGAAAATGACTTACGTCGGGTTTCTTACCGTCCCAAATTTCCATGGGTGACTTATAATTCAATACTCTCGATATGGTTCGATTTTTGATGCACGTGGCAGTATTCACAGTTTCGCCCCAGAACTTTTTGTCTAAATTCGCATCCTGAATCATACAATTGGCTTTTTCACGTATAGTTCGTATTGTCCGCTCTGCTAAACCATTCTGCTGTGGTGTATAAGGCACTGAAGTTTCATGCCTAATACCATTCTGTTCAAAAAATCGGCTGAATTCATTTGAACAGAACTCAGTTCCATTATCACACCGAAAACGTTTTATCTTCAAACCGTTTATCTTAAAAACATAAAACTTCTTACGTTTCACTTTTAGTTTTTAGCATGTATGTGAACGTACGCCGACTATAGTCGTCTACCAGTACTAACACATAGTAACTGCCACCAATCGATCTTGTATTCATCTTGCCTGCTAAATCCGCATGCATTAGCTCTAGTAATTGCTTGGCTCTGGATCCGGTATTAGAAAAAGGTTTCCTTGATTGTTTTCCTTTACAACAGGCAACACAAGCACTGATGTCTTCACCAATATATGATATTCCAATCACACCACCATTTTTAATTTTTTTATATCTGAACAATTCAGATGTGCAAGCCTGCGATGCCACAAAGATATCGAGTATTCAGTTTTGGCAACTAATGCCGAATTATTCTCAGAAAGTACTCCACAAAGCTTGAACAATCCATTCTCCAGTAAGCCAAATGCCAGCAAATTATTTTGTCCATCGCGTATTTTGCACTTATTGACAGAAAAAATCACTTTACAGCCTTTAAGCACAAGTTGACTTACTGATATTAAATTTGCTGTCAAGCTTGGTACACATAGTACATCTTTCATTTGTATATGCGCACGTTCGCCGTTTATATTTACGGCCAGTTGAACTGTATCAACGCAATCTACCTTCATATTGCCGTTATTAGCGGCCTTAATGTCCGTGCTTCCAAAATTTTTTATTCCAGCCATCCAGTTTTTATGCATAGTCATGTGTCTTGTTGCTCCTGAGTCAATATACCAATCATTCTTGCCAAATTTTCCACTTGAAAACGCAGCACTAAACGCAAAGAATGTGTTTCGGCTTTCTTTCACTTCAGTACCTGATGTTTTTGTATGCTGTTGTTTTGTGTTTGTCTTCTTCTTCTCAGGGCACATATTCGCTTTATGGCCTTTGCTTTTACATGCATAACAAGTGATGCCACTGAATTTTTTATTAAACGGCTTGCGATTTTTTGCCAAATAAGCTACTTCGGAATTAGATGCCGACTTTGTTGTTTCCAACAACAATTTGGACTTCACCATATCACTTGTAAGTTCTTTTACACTGGATTCCATGGCCATTATCATAGGTAAATAATCGTCGCTCAAGCCCGTTAATAAAAATATCGCCAGCCATTCATCTGGAACTTTAAATCCAGCTTCATTAAGCCTGTGCGCTGTAGACACTATATCACTTACATACACATCCATTGATTCAGAATTTTCTAATTTGGTGTTCACCATTTTTCTCATCAGTGTCACCTTTCGCACTGCGCCAGTGTCTTCAAAAATGTCTTTTAATTTTTGCCACACCTCTTGTGGTGTACTAGCTTCTTGCACATGCACAAAATTTGTTTCTTCAATGGTTAAAGCTATTGCTGCTTTCGCATTTTTCTTCTCGTTTGTTTCTTCGCCTGTTATGCACTTTGACAAATCTTCGATTGCTAGGTAGCTTTCAATTGAGAACTTCCATGATGAGTAATTCTCTCTACCTTTTAATTTTTCAATCGAAGACAGCAACGATGATGACATTGTAGTTTCTTCTATTATTCCAATGTCCTTTACCAATTCCTCTTGCGCTGGTTTTATTTCGCTGCTGCTGAAATTTAGAACCTCTTTTGCACTTATATTACTTTCTGCCACGCACAATGTGTGTGTGTGGCTGCTTTAGTATTTTTATTTTTGCTTATTCTTCTTGGGCAGCTGGGCCCATAACCTGATGTTTTTTTATAGAAAAATCGCAATGGATAAAAAGTAAAAACTAGACACAAGAAAGTTTGAGCCAAAACTATGATGATCGCTGTGGATATAAAAAAGTCAAAAAACACGAGAAAGATATTTATGCTGCTATTGACTCGGACAATTTTATTCAGGATGAGGAAATAGAGAAGAGGCATACATTTGTTACACTTGACATCTGTCAATGTACACTGAGAGAAAAATTAATTAATTAATATTTACAACAAAAACCAAACATGTAAATGATTTGAAGTTCAAGTTGGGGTCATTAAATTGGATGAACAATGCGGATGAGCCATTACTGCGTAGTGTTATGGTGAACTGTAGAAGGTTGGTGATGGAAGTTGACACCGGAGCGGTAGTATCGGTTATTTCTAATGCAGATTATAAATTTTATTTCAATAACTCTAAATTAATTAAAACAAATGTTCCCCCATTGCAGGTTTTAACAGGTAGTACTGTTGAGGTTATAGGAGAAATATATGTAATGGTTAACGACAAAAATGAATTGAAATTGCTGCTAGTAGAATCAAAGCGACTATTTACGCCATTGCTGGGTCGAAATTGGTTGGACACTGTGTTTCCCGATTGGCGTAATTTCTTAAATTTTTCTCATGGTAAGTCAAATAAAATATTTACGGTACATCGCATCTGCCAATCCAATACTATGGAGGAATTGCAAGTTAAGTTTCCATCGCTTTTTATAAAGACTTTAAATCCAATAAAACAATTTTCGGCCGACATTTTTGTGAAACCAAATTCCCAACTAAAATTTTTTAAGCTAGTGAGTTTAAGAGCAACCGTTGAGGTCGAGTTAAACCATATGTGCGATGAAGGCATCATACAGTCCGTGCATAGTAGTTATTGGGCAGCTCCGATAGTTTGTGTTATAAAAAAAGATTCGAATGTAAGAATCTTTGGGAATTTTAAAATTACGATTAAACCTGTTATAGAAATGGATGTATATCCACTACCGGTAATTGACGATATTCTCACAAGTATGAGAGGTAAAACGTGCTTTTGTATTCTGGATTTGACAAAAGCATATATACAGTTATCTGTGAATACATCATTACGTAAATTTTTAACTATAAACACACACATGGGTTTATATGAGTTTTGCCGATTACCCTTTGGTGTGGCGACAGCACCTATGATATTTCAAAAAGTTATGGACCAGATTACACAAGGGTTGGTAGGGGTGGCAGTTTATTGAGATGATATCTTAATAGCTGGTCTAGGCGAAAAAGATTGTAGGGAAAAATGAAATAAAGTTCTAAATAGATTGCAAGAATACAATGTGCAAATAAATTGGAAAAAGTGTAAGCTTTTCTTGAGCCCTATTGAGTATTTAGGTCATACTATTACTCCGGAAGGAAATAAAACTTCAAGTTCTAAAATCGAAGCTAAAATGTTAGCTCCAGAACCTGTAAATGTGGATCAACTTCAAAGTTTCTTGGGATTAATTAATTACTATTCCAAATTTTTACAATATTATCCCCTTTGTACCATTTATTACGTAAGAATGAAAAATGGTGTTGGAACGATGAGTGTGCCTCAGCTTTTTTAAGATGTAAGAAATTACTTTATGATAATGATATATTAGTCCATTTTGACCCAAATAAACCAATTGTAATCTTCTTACGGAGTTGGTGCTATTCTTAGTGTGATCGTTGATGGCCAGGAAAGACCATGCTATATGGTATCATCCACTTTAAGTAAAGCTGAAAAAAATTATTCCAAAATTCACAGAGAAGCCCTAGCGGTGGTTTACGCAATAAGGAAATTTCATAAATTCGTAGATGGTTATACCTTTACAGTGTCTACCGACCACCAACCATTGAAAATTTTTAGGAGATCAAAAAGCGCTAGCTCATATTGTATCGGTTCGTTTTCATAGATGGATATTGTTTCATCTAACTATAATTGCAAAATCAAATATCGTGCTGGAGTGAAACAACAGAACGTTGATGCTTTATCACGTCTTCCACAAGGGTGTGAGACAAATGTCAAAAATTTGGATTTAAATTTTTTCAATTTTGATGATACTGTACCCATTTCTTTAGAAGATATTGTTAAATATTCTGATAAAGACCCAATATTAAAAGATGTTATAGAATTTGTAAAAAATTAGCGTTGGCCACGTGCGGCAAAAACAAACACCCCACTAGCTCCATATTATAATATAAGAGTCTCTTTGGAATTAAGGGACAAATGTTTGTTTTACGCAGACCGTATTATAATACCAACAATTTTGAGGAATGGTTTTCTATCATTATTGCATTAGACACATATTGGCGTCGTCCGTATGAAATTGTTAGCGCGTTCTTTAATTTGGTGGCCTTCAATAGATAAATGTATTGAAAAACATGTATCTAATGGCCCAACATGTCAAAAAATTCAAAATAAAACTAAAGATTGCCCAAATTTTACATGGGTCCCAACTTCGTATCCTTTTGAACGGATTCACGTAGATCTGTTTCAATTTCAAAGTATTGATTTTTTAATAGTAGTTGACGATGTTTCTAAGTGGTTAGATGTCCATGTTTTATCAAGGACCACTAAAATTTTAGTAATTGAAAAATTAAAAAAAATGTTTTTAAGCTTTGGATTTTGCTTTACTCTTGTAAGTGACAATGCGTCTCAGTTTCGTAGCGAGGAATTTTGTCTTTTCTTAAAATCGAATGGAATGGAGGGGAGTTCAAACCGTTAAACGGGGCTTAAAGGCATATTTTTTTGTCAAATATGGAAAAAAAAAAGTTGTCTATCCAAAATGTTTTACTAAACTTTCATTTTAAGTATCGCAACACACCATCAACTGTTACAGGTATTTGCCCTAGTTAAATAGTATTCTCATATAAACCAATAACCTTATTGTCCAAGGTTCAGAAAATACACACATGAAACACACAATGTTCTGTTCAAAAGCAGCCAACACATATCTTTATTTTCATATCAACTATGCGCGTTTCTAAATTTTCTACGGTGCCCAACACAACCATGACTGTGTTCGTTTTAATATTTCGTTATTTACACGAACATTTTTGTATCGCGTACTTTTTGTTTCAATCACACAACACGACTTAAAATATAACTGAACTCGAACCTGTTTATTGTACATGTTCTGTTTTTTTTTTCAGTACACGTACCAGAACATGAACTTCAAATAAAGCAACACTCAAAAATGTGTGCTTTATGTGTGATTGAAACAAAAAGTACGTGATACAAAAATGTTCGTGTAAATAACGAAATATTAAAACGAACACAGTCATGGTTGTGTTGGGCACCGAAGAATATTTAAAAACAAACATAATTGATATGAAAATAAAAATATGTGTGTGTTGGTCTAAGTTATGTTTGTTTACATATATGTACGAGTTTTTTATTCAGTGTGTGTTTTTTTCTGAACTCTGTTATTGTCATCTTATATATTAAAAGAATTTATGAATAAACTTTGCATTCAAGATTTTTTTCAATATTTTTCTCCTCTCAAACTTCTATAACTAGAGTTCTAATTAACGTAGGCTGTTGACATAGGTCTAAGAACACTCAGTGGATCAAGCTCCTTCTTTTGAGCTATTAACTGCTTAAATTCGTTGGGTTTGAGAAAAGTTATGCGTGGAGAATCAACTTTACTTTTACTGTACGTTAACTTATCTTGGCATATTTTGGCATTACTGTACGTTAACTTCTCTTGGCAAATTCGTTGGGTTTGAGGAAAGTTATGCGTGGACAATCAACTTTACTTTTACTGTACGTTAACTTCTCTTGGCATATTTTGGCATTACTGTACGTTAACTTCTCTTGGCAAATTTTGGTATTATATTATAAAAATTAATATAATATAATGCTGCGGAGCAGCAGAGGTCCTCTAGTATTGTAAATTAAAAAAAGACTCAAATATAAAAGAAACCACCACAAACTACAAAAATAACAAAATTAAAGAAGTAGTGAATTTTAAACAAAGTTCAAAATTTAAAAAGTTTAATCTAGATGTTGGTGAAAATATTTTATAATTGAATCCAAATCAAAATTGTGATGGAAAATGGATTAAAGGGACTATATGTAAGAATCAAATAAAACATTTTATTTAGTTGAAGTGAACAAGCGACGTAGAGTTGCATATATAAATCAAATCAAAAGATTCGTTAATGTTGTATATTATCAGAAGCTTCAGAAAATACTCAAATGGGTCACGAATGTAGTGACGAAGAAGAATTTTCTGATGCTGAAAGTCCTACTGTGGATGATAATATTAGATAATATTAATATTGATATTAGACTTGCCTTTGAAGGAAAGATTAAGAAAAATCAAAGATAATAAAAATTATAAATTGTAATTTTATATTTATTTTTATCTCATTTTAATCTTGTTTGAAATTAAATTTATTTTTAAAGTATAAATTGCGATTTTATCTTTATTTTTATCGCATTTTAATCTTCTTTGCAACTAAATTTTTTAAAAAATACCTTACGTAAGATATAAACTTCAAGCTTTAAAAAAGGGAAGAAATGTAATATTTATACCAATATACTAAATTATACGAGTATAAAGTTGTATCACAATTATGTTAGGTACCTTAAATACATATCTTGTAAAACCAATATTTAGTTCATAGCAGTATAATGCATTTATACACATAAGTATAACGGCAGTGTTTATTGCTTATTCATATTTTAAATGTTAGTTCAATAAAGAATTGTGAAGAATACACAACATATTATTATTTTTCCTAAACTTACACTTTATTTAAAAAAAAATCATGTGAGTCCGATCACAGGGGAGATGTGTAAACATCTGGTAATAAATAAAATGCAGAAAACAGCGACAAGAAGGTTATTACATATCATAATTTTTTCACAAACAATCATGTCACACCGATTTGTCTTAATGCTTACATGTTACGCGTAAGATCCTACGCTCACATATTACGCTGTTTTTGTGATTATATTGTGAATTAGAAATTTACCCCCCTGCGCGTATAGATGTTTACACATCAAAAATTCTTATTTTCGATCTATATCGTTTTAATGATTGATTAAGTATTACCTCATCCTCCCAAAAGCCCGGAATTGAAACCAATAGAACATTTTATTTCTAGCAAATAAACCCTAAAAATTTCCTTAAGGGATATATGGAGTTCTATTCCCGGAGATGTTACAAACAATCTATTCCATTCGATGCAAAAAGGCTCATTGCAGTTAAAGAAGCTAAAGGTCAAGACACAAAATACTGCAAAGTATATTTATTTATTGTTGTGTAGCGTGATTATATTCATAAGGTGGACGTTAGCTTTAGTTAGTCACTGATAAACGTATTTTAGTAACGAGTAAATGTCATCGTGCAAAATACAATTGACTCCAACCATTTGCTGATACGACAATTTACAATAAAGTCAATCAATTGTTTAATCAATTGTCGAAACATTGTTTAATCAATTGTCGAAACAGCAAATGTTTTGCGAAATACATAATTACGCCATACCTTACCTGTATGTATGTATGTATGCTATATTTTGTTTATACAGGTATTTTTATAATAAAAGAAAGAAGTAAAAATAAAGAAGAGTCAATTATTATTCATTATTGATTAATGATTAAACTATCAAAATGACAAACTTTTAAATAAATTATTTAAATGAACATTTCATAGTTGCAATGTTAAGTTTTTTTTTTGTCTAAGAGTATGCACATGTTTATGTTGATGTTATTGATATGAAAACATCTATACGCTCGGGGGTAAAAATCTACTCGTATTTCATAATACAATCACAAAAACAGAGTGTGAGTTATGAGTGTATTGGTGCAATAAAATTATTGCAGCTAATTCATCATCCCTAAAAATAACACTATTACACTATTAATTCAACAACCAAAAAGTATAACACAATCACAAATATACCAATATACAAGTATAGCAGCTAAAGGCCAGTTTATACTTTGTAATACGACCTGTCAAAAATTCGAGCATTATTAAAAAGTTGTACCATGCAAAAAGCTTATGTTATGAAATTGACAGTCTGTAGGATTTTATTTTCTAAGTCCGATGGTCTTAGAAACATTTCTGGTCCATTTTTATTGGACCAGAGTTGTTTTTTTGGTAGTATTAAAAAAAAAGGTAAACAAAAACAAAGAAAGTGGAAATAGAATATAAATTTCAAAATAAATTTGCTTGGTATTCTAAATAGCTGTTTTCATAAGACTTGAGTGTGATGGTGTAAATGGCTTAAGTATGCAGAAATAATGTCTGTACAACTTTGTGACAGTCCGATGAATTTCATCGGATTTTTATTTCGAAAAATCATACGACTGAGTGGTATCGTGTCAATGGGCCTTAATTAAACTAGGTTAAATGCATAACAACTCTAAATTGAAAAAAAGAAATGCTGATAGCCTTCCCCTCTGTTGTTAATGCACTTTTTCTTCCCATTATGCACAGAATTTGAATTGAAATAATAATTTCTAATTGTACAAAATTTTACCACATCAATAGAACATAACGGTATTATTTTGCATTTCATACTCTTTTTAAAAAAAGTCAATGTGAGTCCGATCACAGGGGAGATGTGTAAACATCTACACCTTTTCCAATTGTATTTCAGAAAGTATCAAATGTGTTTCAGAAAACATCAACTGCATTTCAGAAAGTATCAAATATATTTCAGAAAATATCAAATGTATTTCAATTGAATTTCAGAAAATATGTTTTGAAATTCAGAATTAAAAAGTAGTTTACTCTACAATACCGAAAAGTTATTATTGTTTCTATTAGTGATTTGGAGTCGCAGAAAATGTTTAGCAATATTTGCTTAGCAATTATGCATTGGAAAATAAACTATCAAGGGCGGTCTTTTAATCGAAAGAAGATGAGACTTCATTTGTTAATCAGCTACAATATAGAATTTTGACCGATTTTGAAGTCATCATTTTGAAAAAACACGTTTATAACGTCACCTAAAATGCAAAAGACCGTAACTAACAAAAAGTTCAAAATTTACTTTTTGTATTGTAGTTAAGTCCTTATACTTAAAAGCTACTATTTAATCATAAATTGTTTTCATAAATAAAAATTCATCTTTATTTTTCAGCTTGATTCTAAAGTTTGGGTATTAAGTTTAAAGTAGTTTTTGTTTTATGATGTCTTTTGCTTCTCCTGTAAAAAAAATAAAAATATTAGTTACGGCCTTTTGCATTTTAGGTGACGATATGTAGTTTTCAAGAAATATTACAAACCCAGTGTAATACTTAAAAAAATATGTTTTTATATAGCGTTCTAACTATTTTTCTAAGACTCAATTGATATTTTCTGAAATTCAATTTATATTTTCTGAAATAAATTTAATAATTTCTGAAATACATTTCATGATTTCTGAAATACATTTGATATTTTCTGAAATACATTTGATAATTTCAGAAATACATTTGTGTTTTCTGAAATACATTTGATCTTTTCTGAAATACATTAGATAATTGGTGAAATACATTTGATGTTTTCTGAAATACATTTACAATTTTCTGATATACATTTGATGGTTTCTGAAATACATTTTATAATTTCTGAAATACATTTGATGTTTTCTGAAATACAGTTGATATTTTCTGAAATATATAATTAATAGATAATTGCTGAAATGCATTTCATAATTTCGGAAATACATTTGATATTTTCTGAAATACATTTGATAATTTATGAAACTCAATTGATATTTTCTGAAATTCAATTGATATTTTCTGAAATACAAATGATACTTTCTAAAAATCAATTGATGCTTTCTGAAATACAATTGATTATTACTGAAAATTAATTGATGTTTTCTGAAATTCAATTGATACTTTCTGAAAGTCAATTGTTGTTTTCTGAAATACAATTGATTATTACTGAAACACAATTGATATTTTCTGAAAATCAATTGATGTTTTCTGAAACACAATTGATACTTTCTGAAATTCAATTGATGTTTTCTAAAATTCAATTGATACTTTCTGAAAATCAATTGATGTTTTCTGAAATACAATTGATATATTCTGAAAATCAATTAATGTTTTCTGAAACACAATTAATACTTTCTGAAATTCAAATGATGTTTTCTGAAATACAAATGGAATAGGTGTAGTAATTAAAAAAACACCTAAGTTTATTTTTTACTTCTTCAAAGTTTTCCTAGTATTTAGCTTTCTCAACTCACAGCACACCTTGCGGTTCTGCTTACTAAAAAAATTCTGCCAATAGCAAATATGCACTTAAATATTTAAAATTAACGAAAAAGATTTGTGATTTTGCTTAAGCTGCGTTCACACTACGTGTTTTGCTTGCGTTTTTCTTATTTTTTTAGTACATGTAATTTGTACAAATAGTGTGAACCCTTTCAAACATTGTTTATGTTCAACATATTTTGCAAGAAATATGTAAATTTTTCAATTAGAGCAGGTCCTATTTTGGCAAGACAAACATATGAAAATACAACACTGCTTGTGGCGAAAGAAAAACAGAGTAAATTATAAAGATTAATATTAAATAGAAAAATAAATTGTTTAATATTAATTAACAATTAAAAATTATATAAAATATATAACTTTATTTTCAACAATAAATTTTTGTAAATTCACAAATTAAATCAGCAAAAATTATGAATCGTATATAAAACGCCAATTTTGACACATACACGGAATTGCGTATGGATCGTAAAACTGAATTTACATATGGAAAATACACATAGTGTAAACACACCTTTAACAGACAGCGAACTCGGCGGTTCTGCTTACTAAAAAAGTTCTATCAATAGCAAATACATACCTAAATATTAAAAAAAAAACAACTCTTTAAGTTTGTGAACATGTTAAACTCACAGCACACCTAGCGGTCAATAGCTTGATTATTTAAAATTAACGAAAAAGATTTGTGATTTTGGTAAACAGACAGCAAACTCGGCGGTTCTGCTAACAAAATACACCAATACACTTACATATACCTCACACCGATTTTCCCTTGCGCTGTTTTTGTGATTGTATTGTGAAATTGGATTTTACCCCCCCTGTTTAAACATCAAAAATATAATAAACTATACTTACAAAATAAAAAGAGTAATAACCGATATCAATACGGAGAGAAAAGCAAAAATATAATTTACCTGAAAATGTCATGTTCTAATTAAAGGTGTTTTTTACATATGTACTGTAAAATTTTCCCACATCAAAAGTTGTACACATCGTGTGATACATATGAAACATAGTTTATTTACAATACATGAGGAAAGTCACATGTACATTTTTCAATTAGAACAGGTTCTATTTTGGCATGACAAACATATGAAAATACAATACTGCTTGTGGCGAAAGAAAAACGCAGTAAACTATAAAGATTAATATTGAAAGAAAATTAAATTGTTTAATATTAACTAACAATTAAAAAATATATAAAATACATATATAACTTTATTTTTAACAATAAATTTTTGTAAATGCACAAATTAAATCAGCTGTTGTTTACGTTTAGGGGTTATTTCATACGGATATACATATGCACGTGTGATTGCAAAAATTATGAATCGTATGTAAAATGATCATTTTGACGGACACACGGAATTACATATGGATAAAAAAGTAACAGTACATATGTAAAAAACACGTCGTGAGCGGTAGCGTAACATTGTTTTTTGTTTTATTCATCATCTTACATTATTTTGATAGTCTAAATATTTTTAATTTCCTTACTCGTTGCGAAACGAAACGATTTATTGTTTCAGTATTGTAAAAGACGGAAATAAAAATGTTTTAGCAGACAAAAACGGTGTGAGTTATGAGTGTATTGATGCAACAACTCTCAAGAATAACACTATTACAAATATAACAATATCGAAATATAACAAATAATTCAACAACCAAAAAGTATAACACAATCAAAAATATAACAATATACAAGTATAACAGCTAATTAAACCTCCCTAAATGCATAACAACTCTAAATATAAAAAATTATGCTGCAGATTTATAGCATGAAAAGAAAAGTTTGGGTCCACTCTGGTCGCTTTAGCTAATGCTATGTTCACACGGACAGCAAGATTCGCGGTTCGCTCTCTCATTCACGGTTCGCGCTCGAATCATGATTGCATCTACATGATTCGCCATACAAAATTTTGAGAGCGAATCTACTTGGTTCAAAATGAACCTAGTTATGAACCTAGAAAAATTGAGTGTTATCTCCAAGTTTGACAAGAAATTATCGCTAGTTAATCTGAACTAGCTGTCAAAAATATATGAACGAAGAAAAAACAAAAAATTAATTTGTGCAATAAAATAAATAGAAACATTGAACATATAACAAGTAAGAGTGTTAAATTCGGCTGTGCCGAATTTTTGATACCCTCCACCTCGGTTTGTGGCAATACTATTAACATAGCTCATGGTAGTTGTGTTCTTGTTATTGTTAATATGTATGAATCACATTTTTTTTGTGGCTTTTTTTATGTTGTTGTATGTTCAACCACTAAACTATTACAAGAAAACACTAGGTTTCATGTTTTTTTTAGAGGTATCTATAAACTTTTGTTCATTTCTCAGCGCAGAGGCTCCCGATTTACTCCGATTTCAATACCAACCTGGTGGGAATTATGGCAAATAATTTTTTCGTAACCTGACCTAAGTAAATGCTTTTTTTTTTGAATGAGCGTGATTTCAACAGACACACGGACAGACGGACAGACGGACAGACGGACAGACGGACATCGCTATATCGACTCGAGCTGTGATAAGGATCAAGAATATATATACTTTATTGGGTCGGAAATTAGTTTTTCGATGCGTTACAAACGGAATGACAAACCTATATATACCCTCTGCCACTGAGATGTGGAGGGTATAAAAAGTATATATTTACATATATGTATTCAAATAAAAATGGAAAAAATGAAATAGTGAAACGTAAAGTGTAGAAGGATGTCTTCAAATATTTGCACAAAAAATATAAACGTCAAAATGAAGCAAGAACACTCGTCTGAACACCAAGGTTCACAATCATGATTCAGAGAGCGAATCAAGTGGTTCATTTTGCCGTCTGAACATGCTATTACTTTGTATTGTATTATAATTCGATTACTCGCGAAAAGCAAGACATCGATAACATAAAGCTTATCTCTATGTCTCTATTACAAAACATTATTCAAGAAAAAAAGGAAGTATGTGTATTTATGCTGTTATTACAAGGACAATTCAAAATTTTTTTGGAAGATATTAATATAGATATATCTTGGTTTTTTATACTTATTTATTCTCTGTCTTAATCTTCAAATTAAAAACAACACTTTATTGTTATGAACGCTCCGTGCAGCTAATATGAAGGGACTGCTCTTTATTATTGAAAAACCTACTTAAAACTTCTACATGTACACATGGAAATACTCACGCGTATACATACATAGATAATGTTAAAACTAAAGGCCTAGTTAGCCGCACGTTGTTAAAATGCATCTGTACTGTAAATGTAACGTTGGCATTTAGTGCAGTTATGGAACGTAAAAAATGAACCAGCATGTTGCTGAGTAAAATTAACCAAACTTTATCAGCTGTTCATAAATGTCACGTACAAACGTATCACCAATCTATTTTCAACAGATTGGGACGTTCCGGTTACGTGACAGTTGAGTTCGGTAACTGCTCTAATTGCTTTTCATGTAACAGAAAAACACAGCTGACACGCTTGGTTACGGTTACGGGTGGCTAACTAGGCCTTAAGCCTAATCTAATAAAATACGATTAGGTGTGGAAACATGCACACGCAGCGGTTCCCACACAGGTAAATGATTATGAGTGTAAACTTGCATAGTCAACAAGTTCACATAGGCAGGTAAAATATAAAACAGTGAGAATGCAAGTTCCCACGCTTAAGTTTAGTGAGCGTGGATATTGTTAATAATTTAAGATGATGGTTTAATGCAGTGGTGTTCAAAAATATAAATGTAATTGTGTTGGTGAAAAAATAAGAATTGCACCGTAAGAAATGTTCAATGGGTTAATAGCAGTGTATGAATTAATTTTTTTATTGAAAATATGAAACTGTTAATGTTGTGTGTAAAACTGTTTTAAAGAAATAAAAATTAAACAAAACTTCAATTATTGACAGGAAATAAATAAATACATATATACATTAAGCTGGTTTTTTTTCATTCTATAAAAAACAATAAGTTGTAGATTTTTTCAATCAATATTAATGATTTTATTGTATTTACATACTAAAATATCAGTAATATGTTATCCTGTTAAAAAAATTTAAAAAATACACTTTTTGGAAGGAAAAAAATACATTCAATGAATGAATGAATAAATGAACGATCACTCAAATTTATAAAATCATTTCAACTTTTGTAATAAATAAATTCGTTTTTTTAATAATTCTAACATTTATTCTTTCGCGACAATTGCGTATTAGTAAAACATTTTTTAAATTTACAGAACTTAATGCGTTACGTTGTTTAGAACAACTAAATTTTAAATCTGAAAAAAAATGTTCACAATTTTTATTTGTCGATCTTGGTTTCAAATCTGATCAACGGTTCCTTTAATTTTTCAATAAAATTTTTTTTTTTTTTAATCAAACAGCTTTTCTTTTTCATTTAAATTATTTTCTTTACATGTTTTATAACAAATTACCAAATACGTTTACACTCATAAAATATTTTTCGTATATTACTATTAATTTTTTTCGGTGCATTACAAAAATCAGCATACATCCATAAACGTCTTCATTCGTCGCTGTTTCAGTGACGACTAAATGCAAGAGCGTAAGAATACATGTGAGTTGAGCATGAACAATTGTTGTATGAAATGCACAGCAATGATCTGAAGCAAATAATGTTAAACTACCTAGTTGTTCATGGGCGACCACAGGGGGGGGGCAAACTTGGGCCATGGCCCCACTTTACAATTACTTATAGATGAAAAAAAATCATATTTTAATATGAATATATGCATATTTTAATAAAAATCAGTCTAAGTCTTGTTGTTGTTTATTGTGTGCAAAAATTCATTTTCAATTGTTATTTTGTGGTGAAAAGTCATAGATTCAAAGTAAAAGTGTTTAGATAATAAATAATACTAGTAGATTCCAGCCCTCGAAATTCGAGTGTAAATTCTAGGAAATTTTATTTTTTCATTAAATAAAGGCCCTAAAGGTATGCTAATCAATTATAGACAATTCACAAATTAATACAAAAACAAACTCATTTTTATTACAAACACATTAACAAATTTAATAAACACACACATAGCATTGTATAATTTTATTTTATGTATGTGAAACTTTAAATGCAATTTAGTGAAAATAAAGGAAAAAAGAAATACCTTTCAAATAACATACGTTTGGTCAAAATCGGTATAAAATGGTAGAGCAAAATATCGGTCACAAGAACTCGCCTAGCCTATTAATATTATAGATAGATATATAACACAATCACTGAATATATTACAATGGATATAGGAACGTATGTTGGTAAGAAGAGTTTTAGCATAAAAAAATATACTAAGAAAGAAATATCAGCGTACCATCTTTCTAATTCATACGCACATAAGTAGTTGCAATTGCTTTGCGCAGATTCTTCGCAAAATAGAATAAAATTTTTCTCTTTGAATTGTGTTCGGAAATTACTGTATTTTGTGTGGGCATGAGAACTCTTAGTATACCTAGTTTCTTCTTGGTTCTACCACAGAATAAAGAACATACAGAAGGCCATCTGAAAATATTTTGTATTCTGCTTGACCAAGTGGCAAAGAATTTAAGCAGCGGCAGAACACAAACAGACAACTTCGGCAACATGCAAACGTGTTTTGCTTGCACGAACAGAAAGACCATGATCAGAAATTTTCTCAGACACACTAACAAAACAAATGTAATAAGCTGCAAAGAACAATATTTTGGTTCTATGAGATGCACCTTCTCTATGTTCTGTATTCTGTGGTTCTACCTATGTATGTAAAAAATTTTAATTAGAAATGATTTAATAAATATTAGATAAAAACAAGCGCACAAAAATTTGCGAATCTGTGGTTGAACCAAGAACTGTAGAATGTGAAAGTTCTACATTAACTGATTCTAGTAATAAAATTTCCACGGGAGAAGATTATCCTACCAATGATCTTGGCAATTGGGTGGGGCGCGTATTTCTTCTAAAAGATGACAAAAAAGAAATATGCTATTGCATTGTTGGAAATCTTTTGAATCATATGAGTTTGGAAAGGACAGTGAAGATTCAAGACGAAAGTTTATTTCAAATGGCTTCACATGTATGCCCCATGGCTAACTTCTTCTTGTCGTCTGAGGGGAGCATTTCGTAAACACTGCGTACTTTCCCCCCCGAAAATTTCACGTGGCGTCGTAGGATCGTTGAACATAGGACCATTTATACGATATAAAGATACTCACGAGCATTTTAGAGCTCATGCAACCTCTTCTTGTCACAAAAAAATCAGTTATGGATGCAAATGGATTTTTAAACCTGTTGATGTAGTGGCACAAAATGCACATGAAAAAATAACTAGTGACAATAAGAAAATGATAAAACTTATTATATCAGCTATTATTTATTGTGGAACGCATGCTATTACTCTTCGTGGCAAGGGAAGCCATGACGGTGAGTATTTTGAGACAAATAGCTTTATCGAGCATGGTAATTTAACCGTTATCTTCTAGGCAATTTTAATAATTTGCTCCAATCGCAATTACATTCAGCGGATGCAGAGCTGAAACTAATTTTGCAAATGCTAAAGGCAATGCGCAGTACACTTCTGTTCGTGTTCAGAATGAAATTATATCAATATGTGGTGAATTAATAAAGGAAAGTATTTGAAATTGAATTAAGTGTTAAATAATTTAAACAGCGTTCCAGAAATTCGCAACACAACATTGACCATTAAAGAGATAATTATATTTTTTAGAGAATCGCCACTTAGGAGAAAACATGTTCCAAATTTGCCTGTTTTATGTGAAACTCGTTGGTCGCAAAAATATAAGAGCCTAACTATTTTTAAAAATAATTTTGTGGCTCTAACAGAAAGTTTAGAAAAACTTGTACTTGAAGGAAACCCTGAAACCAGGAAATCTCCTTTCCAACTGATAAGTTGTACAACTAAAAGTACGTTCGTTGTATGTTTATGTGTAATTTCACACTACTCGGCAATCTTGGAACCAGCAGCAAAATTTGTTTCAGAGTAAACAGTTGGATGTACTTGCCATCGCTAATGGAGATGGAGATGCAGGACAGCACTTTTAAATCCGTTTTCGAAGAAGCTACAAAAATTTACCTGCAACTTGGTTTTGAAATTAAATTGCCAAGGCTTGTTGGCCGTCAAGTTCATCCTGCCAATAAACTTGCAACCATTGTTTTCGATTTTTTTAAGCGTTCGATATATATCCCGTAATTGGACTCATTAATAATGTCTTTTGAAAATCGATTTGCGAAGAAAATAGTCCTCAATTTGCTTTGTCATATCTTCACCCAGCTGTTTTTAAATCAAAAAATAAAGCGGAGATCTACATTCAAATCAAGTGTGTAGCTTCTTTTTATGAGTTAAATGAATTGAAATATGAAATCGATCTATGGATTGCCTTGTGTAAAGACAAAACTGAATTCGATGACATTTACAAAGTATTGGAAGCATCTTCATTTTATCCATGCGTATATAAAGCCTTGCAGATATTTGTAGCACTTCCTTTTACAACTGCAATAATTGAAAGATCCTTGATTAAGGTCAATAATGGCGACAATTCACTGATAAAGTTCTCACCAAATTTTCGCAAGAAAATAGGAGAATTTTGTTAAATTAAAAAATATAAAAAAAATAAAACAGCTTGGCCCACCTATTTCTTATTTTCTGCGGACACCCATGTAGTTGTTAATAAAAAAACGATGTAAATTTACAAAAAAAAAAAATTAAGTATTAATTTATTTAAAGAAAAACACAATAATATATAACATATATTAAATAAAAACTATATATAATACAATATATAATATATATCAATATTCTGGGATTTTTATAACACGGTGTCTCGACTAGCTGTAATTCATGGCAATGTTCATGTTCAAGTCAGAGAAATATAATAACGTCAAAACACGAAATGGGCAAATTATGTCCAGACATTTCATTTCCAAAATGTCTTTGAACTGTAAACACTTAAAATTGTGTCCAATTTCCTCACACGCTTTTTTTTAAATCCGTTTTTTATAGTTTTCACTTTTGTAGTTCCATAAACACTCATATTCGCGATACATATTAATGAAATTATTAATTTGGCTTTTATTTGATTTAAGTTGCGCCATTTTAAAATACTTAAACATCAAAATCGAATGAAAATTCAAATAATTGGCAGGGTTTAATGCAGAATTTCTTTCGTTTCAACATTAGCGGTCTCCACTAGCCATTGTTCATTGCCATGAATTATAGCTAGTCGAGACACCATGTAACATCGCAAGTTTTGCAAATATCAAAATACTCTAAATAATATATATATAATAAGGGTTTTCACTCTTGGTAATAAAGTACCCTTGTAACCCTAGTAAATGTTGTAGATATAGTAAAATTACTACTATTTACATCACCACAACAACAAAATGTATGAAATTGAAGTTTACTACGCTGTGTTAAAAGTACAAGGGTAAAGGCTATAGTACATCCACTAGACTAAACATTTACAAGACTGAAACAGCTGTTTGTTGAGCTGCCATAATAATTGTTTATTTTTTTATTTTTCATTTTGTGGTAAATGAATCAAAATAATAAAAAAAAATGTATCAAAATAATGAAAAGCCACTTCTCCAGATGACCCGAGTCTGTATAGGACAATTGCTAACTGGTACTCAACTGGAAATTGTTCACATGAATGGGATTGGTTAAATTCTGTATCTCCAGAAATCATAGACACCAGTGTATGAAACTCAATTTGACTAACCCTCAGCATTTGCAAAATTCTGTTGTCATATAATTGGGCTTAGTGATCACTTTATTGATTTTGGAACCGAATTCCAAGCTCCGCGGCGGTACACTTTAAAATAATGTCATCAACTAATTCATCTAAAATGTGGTCAATGGCATCATGTTCACATGTATCTACAAAAGGATAGTTATATTTTTGTATTGTTTTTATTATTGCAAGTAATACCGTACATTCAACATCCAGAATCTCTGCAAATTCTATTTCGTCAACTGCATTTTATTCTACAAAATTTATAAATTTTTCTTTTTCCGTAATTTTGTGCATTTTACTTATCTGCAAATTCTTGTTGATATTTTAAGTTTTCAAATTGACAAAAAAAAAACAAAAAATACAGCTGATTCATTAGTTTACAATACACAACATAAAAGACGTTCACGCTTTGTAGTATAAAATCGTTGTAGATATAACAGGGTTGTTAATTTAACACCAAGAGTGAATACCGATAATATAATATACATACACATGAAAAGCATTTAGGACATTACTGAACGTAACCGGAACGTCCCAACGCTTTTCATGTAACTAAAAAACAGCTGACACGTTACGTTATTGTTACGTGTGGTTAACTAGGCCTTAAGTTTGTTCTATCATTATTGCTTGCTGCCACTAATGATGAATAATGTTACCCTGTTAAAAACGTAAAGCAAATTTACTGGATTACTATAAAATTGCAATTAAGGTTTTAACTTGTTAAATGTATTATTATGATTTATTTCTTGAAATGCGCATATAAAAACGGAAGTTTGTTAATTGTAGAGCATAAATATTATTAAAATAATACTAATGATAATAAATGTTAATCGTTTCCCCAAAAATGTGCATATATGATGAACTCGGTAACTCTATTTTATAAACACAACAAGAAGTTAATATGCCAAACTTATGGTCATATCTGTAAAAGAATTATGGAAAAACGTATGGTTTTTGTTTATTATTAAAAAAATTAATATATATTTATTAGCTAAAAAAAAAGTAATATGAAATGCATTGATGTTGATTTTGTAGTATTATGGTGTTGTATTTTTTGTGTGTAATATTTACATATAGATCTTCGAATTAATGGCATTCCGTTTTCTGAAAATGAAAATCTCCTAAACATATTTCATAAAATCTGCACTACCATTAATTTATCCACTCCTGCCATAAAATCAATTTTCCGTCTACAAAATGAAAACAATAAATATAAAACAAACTCTCGGGACTCTGTTATTATTGTTAAAATGATGTCTCCATACGATAAAAACTTTTTCTTAAAATCTTTGAGGTAGTTCCGTAAGTCTAACAAGAACTTTTCGTTTCGACTAAAGGACATCGGTGGTGAGCAAACAAACGATCAATACAATTCAGACATAAAATTTTTTATAAATGAAAATCTCACGGCCACAAACTACCGCATACTTAAAGAAGGTATTAAATTCAGAAAGGATAAGCTAATTTATGCTGCTTTTTCAATGCGTGGTCTCATCTATATTAAATTATCAGTTGCTGATCAACCTATACGCATTGATGATGTATCCGACTTTAACCGCTTATTTCATCCTGAAGCTATTGATGGAAATAAATGTTAATGTAACCGTATTTATTGACTTTTATATTATTAAAAGTTCTCTAAAATTCTATTTATTTCTTACTATTATATTATTGAATATCATAACAATACTATATATTTTACTTGAAATCACCGCTACGAGCGTTGCTGTTATGGTCTTTAATGATTATGAGTATGACTTCATTACATAATGATGAATTTAGTTCCAAAGACGTAACTGCAAACATGGTTAGAATTCTTACTAAACAAAGAAATGGTCTAAAAATTTTCCACATTAATGCGCAACGTCTCAACAACAAAATAGATGAATTTCGACCAGTTTTTGAAGTTCTGGTACCGATATAATCACAGTAGCTGAAACATGGTTTAAATCAGCAACAACTGATAATTTTGTATCCCTTAACGGGTATAACATTTACAGAGCTGATAGAGAAGGAATAGCTGGTGCAGTTGCAATCTACGTTAAAAGTGGTTTGAGTTGCAAAGTTAAATGCAAGTCTGATGCTGAAGGCAATATTGGTAATAGTAGATCTGAAGACATAAATCTTATTGAATTCATTTTTCTTGAGCTGTCCAACTTAAACAGAAAGATTATTATTGGCAGTGTGTACAGGCCTAATTGTAATGTAAACATTACTCCATTTATGAAAATCTTGGAAAGCTTAACAATGGCGTATGATGATATTATGATTGCAGGTGATTTTAATTCAAATGTGTCTTACCAACAGCATGAAATTTATTGGACTCACTGCTACCAGTATGTACATGCCTACACATTTTACATCAACAAGCAGCAAATTGATTGATCTATTTTTAATTTCTCACAAATCGAATCTCTTATTGTATGATCAAATATCAGCTCCCTGCTTTTCTAAGCATGATCTCATCTTTATGGTGTATGATTTTCAAATACAAATTCCAAACCAAACATTTACATTTCGTGATTTCAAGAATATTGAATATATATGTAACTTTGCATGATGAATATAGGAAAATTGACTGGAATTGTATTTACTACATGGTATCGGTTGATGAACAATTGAATTTCCTGGAGCACCATCTAACAAACTTATTTAATCTAACTGTTCCTTTGAAAACGAAGATAATCAACGTTAGGCAAAAACCATGGTACACACCAGCAATTAGTCGCCTAATAGAACAACGTGACTTTGCATATTCTCGGTGGAAACGCTATAAAACTACAGAGTTACATGAAAATTATCGTTTAGCTAAAAGAATAGTAACCAAAACAAGTAAGAGTGTTAAATTCGGCTGTGCCGAATCTTTGATACCCTCTACATCGGTTTGAGTATTGATAATAAATGTAAACAAAATATTGGAAAAAGTAAACAATTTGTTAAACTTAATACCAAAAAAATTATTTCAGAAAATTCTTTGGGCTGGTTTTCATCTTTTCTATTAATTCGGATTTATTTCGGTGTTTGCTTTTTGGTCATCGTGGTTGCTGATCGGCATGTATTTAGGTTATATACCTATATGCATGCGTTTCCGGTTATATGACATAACTTCTCGTTTAATTTAGTTTTTGCTAATTAAATAGCTCACCCTAACCTCCATTGCAAAGGTATTGGTTGTGTAGGGTGGCTATATACATTAAATCGTTCTAATTGGAGATGGCTGTATAGTTTCTTTTAACGGTCATATAGGTCGGATGGAGTAACAAAATAATAACCAAAAAAAAGCTCTCTCAACTTTTTTATTAAAACATTGCCATATTTTAAAACATAGACAATAGATTTATAATAATAAATAAGCAAATAAGGGATGCCAAACGCTAAAAACCAAATGTCCCAAACATTTTAAATAAAATAATTTGTTATCTTTATTTTCTGAAAAACTTCAAATTTTCATCCAAAAAAAATTGTGAAAATTTATATATAAATAACATTCTCATCAAATTGCGTTTATTTAGGTAACAATTTTTATGTTCGCAATTCTTAAATATCATTTGAGGTTTTCTAAAATTCATTGAATTTAAATTAATGTTTTCTGTATGCGATTCTGTAAATTTCAATGATCGGACAATCGCAGAATATATCGACAGCTATTGTTGTTGGCACTAAGGACTAAGTAATTCACTAAGTACATACATCTTAACGAGAGTCGACAAATCTATTTTTCTATTTATTTAAATTGTAAACGAGTGGCATCTCTGTCAAAATAAGCGAAAAACACAAAAGAATAGAAAAAACAAGTAAGAAAATTATAGTCGGTCTAGACCGACTATACGATACCCTATACCATGCGTTTAGAAACCCTATCTCTTAGGCCCAACTAACTGGACATTGTAAATAAGCAAAAACCAAATTTGAGTGGGATTTTTATTAATTTTTTTGGCTGCAGATATGAAAAAGTTCATATCGGATGCTATATCTATAAAGGGACTAGGTCCAAAAATGGACCGATCCTGATCATGTTTGGTAAAGTCTCTTGTATTTTGCAAAAATATGTACAAACAAAATTTGAGAAGAAACAGTGCAATATTTATACCCTATACCACTATGTGGTTTGGGTATAATGACTTTGTGCTGCTGTTTGTAACAACCAAAAATATTTGACCTAGACCCATCTTTAATTATACCGATCGAATCAGAATCATTTTTTGAGTTGATTTAACAATGTCCGTCCGTCCGTCCGTCCGTCCGTCCGTCCGTCCGTCCGTCCGTCCGTCCGTCTGTGTGTCCATGTAAAGCTTGTAATCAAACTGCAGGTCGCAAATATGAATATATTTTGATGAAATTTGGTATATGAGCTTTTGTCGGCCATGGGATGAACGCTATTGAAATTGGTGAGAATCGGTCCATGTTCAGACCTAGCCCCCATACAAATTACCCCTATGAAATCGACATAAATTGCCATAAGATCCAAATTGTCATATAGATCTTACTCAAATTGGGTTTATATGCGTTCATTACATCCATTAATAAGTAGTCCAAAAATGATCCCTTTGGCCCCATATAGGGCTGCTTCCCGATCTTCACTTAAATCTATTAAAAAACAAAAATATTGCACTGATTCTTCTCAGATTTGGTTTGTATATATTTTTGCAATATACAAGAGACTTTTCCAAACATGATCAGGATCGGTCCATTTTTGGACCTAGTCCCCATATAGATATAGCATCCGATATGAACTTTTTCATATCTGCAGCCAAAAAAATTAATAAAAATCCCAATCAAATTTGGTTTTTGCTTATTTTCTATGTCCAGTTAGTTGGGTCTAAGAGATAGGGTTTCTAAACGCATGGTATAGGGTATCGTATAATCGGTCTAGACCGACTATAATTTTCTTACTTGTTTTGTTTTTTAATAGATTTAAGTGAAGATCGGGAAGCAGCTCTATATGGGGTCAACGGGATCATTTTTGGACTACTCATTAGTGGATGTAATGAACGCATACAAACCCAATTTGAGTAAGATCTATATGACAATTTGGATCTTATGTCGATTTCATATGGGTAATTTGTATGGGGGCTAGGTCTGAACATGGACCGATTCTCACCAATTTCAATAGCGTTCATCCCATGGCCGATAAAAGCTTATATACCAAATTTCATCAAAATATATTCATATTTGCGACCTGCAGTTTGATTACAAGCTTTACATGGACACACAGACGGACGGACGGACGGACGGACGGACATTGTTCAATCAACTCAGAAAGTGATTCTGATTCGATCGGTATAATTAAAGATGGGTCTAGGTCAAATATTTTTGGTTGTTACAAACAGCAGCACAAAGTCATTATACCCAAACCACATAGTGGTATAGGGTATAAAAACAAATTACTTCGTGTTTGACAGGATGATTTTATGTTTATGTTTAATATCTTTATTTTGTTTACTAATATTTCTGTTTATTTGTTTTAAAAAGAAATAATGAATTGAATATGCTATTTAATTTTTTTATTTATATAAAAAACTTTTTTAATAAAAGCAAAATATTTTCACTATTTTATGATTTTTATTTATGTATGACGACATTTCAACCTAAAAATTTAAGTTTTTATCGATTGAATAAACAACACAAAAATGGTTGTCGTTTAGATAACAACAACAGCTGACTTTAACAATAGCGAATATCGTTTAAAAATTTTACTGATAATTTTGCTATTTTATGTTTTTAACGATTCGACTATCGTTAAAAGAAGTTACTGAATCGCGGTACTGAAAAGCTATTAATTTCTCCTGAATGGCAATATTTTTTTTAAATGTAAACATATTTGGTGTTTTTTTTTTGGAATTTCAATTTGTGTTTAACGAATAAAATTTATATATTAAAGATGCAATTGATGCCTTCTAAATTTAAAATTATTATTTCCGACGTTTTGATATGATTTTCTGAAATTCAATTAATATTTTCTTATTTATAATTGGAAATATTTATTCCAATTTTTAGAATTGATATTTTCTTAAATTTGAATGGAAAATTTAAAAAGTGCAATTTTGTATTTTTGTGAATAATAATGCATTAGTAATTATAAACAATTTTTAAAAATTAGGTGTAATCGCAATCAGATATTTTGTAGAACTGTTTTGAAAGCAAAAAACACATTGATGAACTCGGTAACTATATTTTGTAAAGACAAAAAAAAGTTAATATGCCAAACTTATGTTCATATTTGTAAAAGAATAATGAAAAAACGTATGAAATAAAAGACCAGCCCGTGTATACTCTTAACATTGTTCTGTATAATATCTAGTTGAAAATATTGACATTCATGTTAAAATAGAAATAACTATTGCAAAGCTAATTAGAACAAAAATTGTGGCGCCATCTACTGTGGCATAGTCACGCTGAGCAAAATGAAGTGACACTCTGTTAATGCAAAAGAAATGTGTTTTCCCCACAACAAAATATTGCAGAATTTTATGTAAAAACAATAATATTCCGATTTATTTCTAACATGCAGTTATTATGGATATACATTAGAGCGCCCATAAAACAAAAAGTGTTATTTTTTCCGCTCCCCGCTCATTTTCTAGTATATTGGGTATAAAAAATAATATCCGTGCAAAAATTTTTTTCAATCGGATGAAAACCGGCCAGTCCGTCACGACTTTAAGCCCTAAAAATGGAGTAAAATTAGTTCCAAGCTTTGATGAGCTATAACTCGTAAGCCAGACGACTTTTGGAAAATACACCTTAAGCATTTGTATTGCAAATATATAGGCAAACATTTTTCTCCTACAAATTTTTGACCTAGCTATGACCCTTCATGGTGTTTTAAGAGGTCAAACTTCAAATTTGCAGTCAAAATTTTTTTCAAACGTAAATTAGTAAATTTATTTATAAATCTATTTAGGTTTGACTATTGCCAAATTGTAAAGTATTATATGTAGTTTCCAAAAAAAAATAAAACATTTTTAAAACATATCGTTTATTCCATGACAGAGTTAAAAACAATGAAAAAATCAACAAATTTTTAATTAAAAAAAAAACAAAAAATTGAACTTTTTTGCCGCAAGGTACTCTTCATTTCTATTCCATGTACTCGGATCAGTCATCAAAAATGTTGGATTAATGTTTGTTATATTCTGATTCAGAATAGTTTCAAAAGAAGTGTTTTTTGTAACAAAGTCACTTAGTTGCATAGAGGTGAATTCCTTAGGTGGCAAATGAGCCCGTTTTGGTTTATCAGGATGAGCTATTTTTGTGAAATTTAATAACATATTTCTTTTCATATCAACATGAACATTAGCATGGGCCGAAAAAATTTGTTTTGGAATTTTAAGTTGAAGTAGCGTTAATATGGTGCCTTATAGACAAATGAAATAACTGTAAAAAAATTGTATCGTTATTTCAATTTTTAACCGGGCCCCTTTGCTTTCAAAAGTCTCAAAAACGGTTTTTCTCCAAAATTTTCAAAAATAAATCTCATATCAAAAAATAATATTGGCTAAAGTTGTAGTTCATAAGATTTCCTAAAAAAATGTCTCTTGGACTTTTTTCCTAGGTTTGATCACTTCGGAGATAATTTACTTTTAATAAAAATACCACTGTTATTTCAATTCTATGGGAATTATCATTTTTTTTTATTTCAGAGTTATGAATTAGTTTTATAGTACTTATATACTAAACAAAAATTAACCTTTTTAAATTTGTATTTTTTGTGGTACTAATGCATTCTATTTGCTTCTTTTACTTCATAATACTGCATCTTATTCTCAAATTTAGGTAAAAGATTTCTGCCTTGAAATTTGGCTCTTATGTAGCCATCTCTTGACGTCTCTCCACATACTTTCGAAGATGCTTCTGTAACCACTTTAACGCACCTTTCAACGGCCTGCGTATGACATGGAAAATTTACACTTATTTCAATCATTTTTTTCTTATGAATACAGTTTTTGAGGTATTCTTCTGAAAGTTCCATCGTCAAAGGAGGTTCGGTTAAATTGCACGCCTGCCAGTCAATTAAATCAGTGTAATCTTCTGCATTAAATAATATTACAGGTGGTTTAAAATATCTTACGTTATTCTGCAAATGTTGCCGTGCTATAAGAATTCTATTTATAGCTAATTCTCTTATATTGTCACGGCAGTCAAAAAGCATAGCCAAAAGTAAGTTTTCGGGATGAGCGAAATAGCCATTTTTTGATATGACTTTTTCAAAAATGTTTTTCACTTCACCTGAAAACTCTCTTGCTGCTTTAATGGCAGTCCAAAGGTGGATAGCACCAAATTGTAGAAATGGGTTTGTTTTAATATGAAACCATGTCGGCGCATAAACTTTCAAAATGAATCTGGTTATGATTTCAAGATTTTCTGGAGGATTATTTGTAGCGACATACAACCGCAACAGTCGGTTAGCTGTAGTTAACCATCGAGCGTGATTTAGTCGGCCAGGATTTCGTTTGGCTATATTGGCAGAACATTTTCCAGAACTGATTGCACAACAGATTTTATATAAATATTGTTGATCCGTGCTTAAATCCCGTTCGGAAACTACTGGCAGAGTTGTTATAATAGGTTGAAAAGAAACTACAGGCAAGTTTTCGCAGCCATCAAGAAGTTTCCCCAAATTTCCTGAAAAGGAGTTGGGGCCTTTTGTACCACCATCCAATTCTTGCAGCAGGTGCCTTAATGGCAACTCGTTCATATGAAGCATACAAACACTCCATTGTAATGGTCTGCCAATATGAACTTCAAGCTTTCGGAATACACCACTTTTCCAACCTGTATTTACGTTAGTTCCATCACCACCAAGAACAATCAATTTTTCAAGGCTTGTATTACATTTAATAAAGTGTGAAATCATGGCTTGAAATATTTCTTCCGCACTGCCTGAAGCTTTTAGTGAAATATGTCCAAAATATTTACTTCCAGGCTCTTCTATTATTGAAATGTGTTCCTCTTTCTCCGTCAAACGACGTCCTTCTTTATGAATTATTGTTGTGTCCTTACGACCGTCGAAGTATAATCCATGTATAAATTTATTGTCAGCGGAATGTTGAAGGGACTTTCTATTTTTATTTATTTCTCTGCGTACTTTATTTTTGTCTATTATATTTGTTTTATTATTTATTGAAACAATTTTCATGTCTTCCAACACCGCTGTAGCAATTTTAGCGACGGTCCTATTCGATGAACCAGTTAAATCTGCCATCCTTGCAGTAGACGTTAAAGCCAATCTCATTTGAATCGGAGACTTATCTTTTTTCTGCCGTTTTGGACTGATAAAATCATCATCACTTGAAGCAATAGTGGACGATTCATTTGATGATAGGGATATGTTGGATTCATTCAATGACTGACTACAACTAGCACCTGGTAGAAGTTCATAACTCACATTTTCCATAGCTTCGCGTTGTTGTGTTTTTTGTTTCCTTTCTTCTTTCTTTCGCAGCTCTCTAGTTTTCACTTGATCAATTCCTCCCATCACCATCTTTCGCTCGGTGCGTTGATCTTTCAAAAATTCTCTCTCAATTTTCGGTACTTTATGACAATTTTGACACTTACATGATTCAAAATCTGCACATTTGCAATGGCATATATCAAATATTTTTAATGACGCTGTTTTAAATTTGGACAATTTTTCTTGAAGAAATGGTGTATTACGGCTTTTGAGCGGCTTAATAATATTTTGATAATTTTTATTATAAGCCAAAATCATATCCTTAATGCGATTATGAGACAGTATTGGAAGAGATGCGCGCTTCCAAATATCCTCTTTCTTCCATGCAACTAAATTGGCAACTTCCCCAGATGTGGGTTGTTTGACTCTTTGACCCATAATCTGCTTTCGAACGAAATGGTAACATTTTATAACCTCTTGGTATCTTGGGAGTTGTCTGGCTTCGTTTGGGCAAATATCTTCAACGTTTCCGAAAAGTGGACACACGTCTTTAGTACGTGTTGTTACTGTAGCCATATTTTCTTTTGTATTAAATATTACGGTAAGAGTTGATTAAAAATTTGTAGTGCAGTTACAATAATATTTGATTTAAAACATAGATTGGCCGAATGAGAAGAAAAATTATTCTTCTTCTTCTGCCTATCTATGTTTTAAAATGTGGTTTTTAATTACCTGATAATACGCTATAAGAATTTTATTTAACAAAACAATATTTTAATTGTTGACGCACTGATAACAAACACTCGACTAAAATAACTACAGAAATTGTAAGACGTCTGCTTTTTTGTCGCTTCACAAATAATTTAGTAAACAGAATACCGTTATTCATATGTAGCAAACTTATAAGGAACATATTCGAGAAAAAGCAACAATGACACTCAATTCGTACAACAAATTATAAGTAAGTCGAAAATATGAAAAATAAATCGCAGTAACTTCTTTTTTCGAATTCTTAACGAAACAGTTTTGTTTTATTATTCATTTATATACGCTAGCTTTTTCAGACGTGCCTTTGAATCTTTATATATAATTTCAATATAAAAATTAAATTAAATATTGTGAAGTAATCAAAATTATTGTTATTTTTTGTTTAGTATATAAGTACTATAAAACTAATTCATAACTCTGAAATAAAAAAAAATGTTAATTCCCATAGAATTGAAATAACAGTGGTATTTTTATTAAAAGTAAATTATCTCCGAAGTGATCAAACCTAGGAAAAAAGTCCAAGAGACATTTTTTTAGGAAATCTTATGAACTACAACTTTAGCCAATATTATTTTTTGATATGAGATTTATTTTTGAAAATTTTGGAGAAAAAACCGTTTTTGAGACTTTTGAAAGCAAAGGGGCCCGGTTAAAAATTGAAATAACGATACAATTTTTTTACAGTTATTTCATTTGTCTATAAGGCACCATATTAACGCTACTTCAACTTAAAAATCCAAAAATATTTTTTTTTCCTTGATTACGGCCCATGCTAATGAACATCATCGTCAAAAAAGGCCAATGCTATATTAAATTAATTTAAATACCAGAGATGTCGAAGGAATTTGATTTGCACCGCAACCCCTATGTCTCTATAAGTGACCTTAAAGTTGTCCAGATCCTTTAAAAGGTTTAAATCATTGGCAGGTACTTTTGGTGCCACTTGACACAAAAACCAGTATTTTAAGTATATTGTTACGACGAAAATGTTAAACCTTCTAATATTTTTCAATTGCTAAGCTGAAATTATAATGGTTTCCTTTATGATATTAAAACAATATAAAAATTAATTTCACACAGCTTACCAGAGAGATTGAGTTGCTTTCTAAAAAGAAAGATTTTTAAAGAATATATAACCTTTGCCATCCACCGGGGCATGACTTACGGCACCTGGCTGAGAATTTTATAATTTGGAATTTTTTCTCCGAGGAAAAGCAATCCCAATTTCAGCATTTCTATGTAGTCGTGTCTGGTACTGTCCACTTTATTCTGGATTTGATCATTAATGAATTCAATTATTTCATTCCGAATGCCAACTGGAAAATATCTGCTGATATTAGGATTCAAAGTACCAGATTCAAAATTATCGTGTTGTAGCTCAGGCCATGAAGTGCGAAATTTTTCGAATAAACTTATTTTAGGACCAGATGTTCTTGATTCTATAGTCGCTTTAAATACAGCTCCGGCAAGCAGCTCCATTATGTGAGGGCGACATGCCAAATACAGCAAATGTCTGCCTAGTTTTTGTTCCAGTACAGCACAACCTCCTATTGATGAACTGGTGTTGCTACTTGTTGTGTCAAAGCACATGGCCATTACGTTATCCTGTACATTCCAGTCTTGTAGTGCAGAGTACACAGCGCCAGCTTCAATAGCACCTGTTTGTCTAGTTAGTTTTTGTACACCTAAAATTTTTGTTTCACCGCAAGCAGATAATATTATTGCCAATCTATTGCAGTTTACTCGTACAGTCTTCTAAAACTTTTCCATCCCAGTGGACAGTAAAAGCCGAGTTAGTATGAAATTTCTCATATATACTTTGAAAAATCTTTTTTCTGTTGTTAAGACGTTGCAATCTTATATATTCCGGTCAAATATTTAATGTACTAACGCCAATGCCCAAATTATATGCAGTTTGGCCAATGATAACTGCGGCTCCCTTGTTACTTACTTGGAACCTGTCTAAGGCTTGGGTCATTCCAGATTCAATAATGCTTTGAAATTGTTGTGGCTTAACACTACTATTTGGTTATTTTGGAGGAAAATAAACAGACACATCTGATTCTGATTCTGTGTCACTGTTGTTTTCTATTAAAATTTCCTCAGAGTCACTTGATTTTTTTGAATTATTCTTTGGTTGTAGCTTTACAACATCTAAACCGAATTTTTGACGTAACAATATAAGCTACTTACGATGATCATTTAAAAAGTATAGGGTTTTCTGTTTTTGCTCGTTTTTTAATAATTTTATGACATCGGTATGCGATACATCAAACAATGTATCTAATGATTTAATGAATGCTCTTTCTCGGGCGCAATTCTTATATTTTCTTAAGCTATTGTAGTTATTGTAATGTCTAACAATAGTTTTTTTAACGCCATCCTTTCGTTTCGTAGGAATTTCAAAGGACCTATAAATTTCGATCAATTAATTTGTTACAACAGAAGCACTGTCTTTAACACTCATATTATCATCTTGTATTAAACGAAAAAGTCTTCCAAAGACATCTTTTTTACTTGGAAGCATTCTTCCATCAAAATTTTTTTTCTTTCTTTCTACAATAAAACATTAACCCCATCATATTTTATGCCTAATTTGCAGAAATATTTGGTTTTAAATACTTACCAATCAGATAAACAGATCTGGATGTACCACTATTTACCATGTTCAAAATTTATGTGCCAAAAAACTAACTTTAGACAACTGAAAGAAATTTTGTTTGTGAAGAAGCGAATACGACAAAAAAAACTTATATTGAACCGTTTTGAAAATGAGTGGCAATACTTGGCAAAGATAACATGATTACTATTGTTGCTAGGCAAAAATCAGAATATAACATGCATTAATCCAACATTTTTGATGACTAATCCGAGTACATGGAATAGAAATGAAGAGTACCTTGCGGCAAAAAAAAAAGTTTAATTTTTTGTTTTTTTTTAAATTAAAACTTTGTTGATTTTTTCATTGATTTTAACTCTGGCATGGAATAAGCGATATGTTTTAAAAATGTGTTATTTTTTATGGAAACTACATATAATACTTTACAATTTGGCAATAGTCAAACCTAAATAGATTTATAAATCAATTTACTAATTTCCGTTTGAAAAAAATTTTGACTGCAAATTTGAAGTTTGACCTCTTAAAACATAGCTAGGTCAAAAATTTTGTAGGAGAAAAATGTTTGTCTATATATTTGCAATACAAATGCTGAAGGTGTATTTTCCGAAAGTCGTCTGTCTTACGAGTTATAGCTCGTCAAAACTTGGAACTAATTTTATTCCATTTTTAGGGCTAAAAGTCGTGACGGACTGGCCGGTTTGCATCCGATTGAAAAAATTTTTGCACGGATATTATTTTTTATGCCCAATATACTAGGAAATGAGCGGGGAGCGGAAAAATAACAGTTTTCCATCTTTCTATGTATTTCATGGGCGCTCTAATATACATACATATATAGAATATATGTACATATATTATTTGTATTATTTAATATATATATGTATGTATATGTAAATATTAAACACAAAAAATACAACATCAAACGTTGTTTTTGTGTTTTTCTCTTTAAATAAATTAATACACAATTTTTTTTTTATACCCTCCACTCCAGTGTGCAGAGGGTATATATAAGTTTGTCATTCCGTTTGTAATAATTAGAAAAAAAAATTTGGACCCCATAAAATATATATATTTGTGATCCTTATAACAACCGGAGTTGATATAGCGATGTCCGTCTGTCCGTCTGTCCGTCTGTGGAAATCACGATGACGGCATCAATCGGGCAGCTAGGGTGCTCGTTGGCATAAAAAATGATTCATTAATATCCTGAAAAGTTTGCTATTTAAAATCGTCCAAATCGGTCGATTAGGGCCCGAGATTTGAATGAAGAACTAAAAAAAGTCTTGAAAAAATATAATTTTCTATGTTGCTCTTGTCACGATCACGCCCTCAATAGTACAGTGATCATTTTTAGTGAGAATGATTCACCAAATTCATGGAAAGATTTCTACTTCAAAAATCATTAAAATCGGTGGAACAGGTCCAGGGAAATCTCTGAAAAAGTAAAAAAAAATGAAAAACATGATATTTCTATATTGTTCTTGTTGTTATTCTAAATGTTGCATTGTTTTCATAGCTGGACTTGTTGTTTTTGTGGTCATTATGGTAATAATATAACAAAAACAAACCCTTTGTACATTTTTTTATCAACTCTGGTAGAAAAATTTAAAAGTTTCCATTGTTTTGGCATCACTAAAAAAATATATTAGATCATCACAAGCCTGCCTGCAAAATTTCAGATCGATTGGGTCACGGGAAAGTGGTTAAAATCGATCCAAAATTTTTTCGACAAGCAGACACTACGAGTTAATATAAAGGGAGTAAAAATTCACCAACATCTAAAGCAAATAATGCTAAAATACCTAGTTGTTAATAAAAAAAACAATTGGGCAATTCACAATGGGTAATGTATCGTTGTATCTCTTGTATCGTGTATCACTTTACAATAGTGTAAAATTGTTGTTGGTAATTTTCACTGAAAAATCTGATACACGATCCAACTTCATTTGCTATGTTTAGTAAATGTTGTATATTGTATCATAACATATCAGTTCCAAGTGAATGCCAGTTTTTATGAAAAAGAAAAAACAAATACATAGAATATTATCAGCATAAATAATTATAAAATAAAATATGGCAAATAATGCAAATAACGCAAATACATCGATAAGTTTATTTATATAAAAATTAATGTTTATATTTTTAGTATGTATTTTCTCTTTCAGTACCAACCAAAACATTTAACATTTTTTTTTTTTTTCATTTTAAATTAAAATGCAAGAGGTACGTAACTAAAACTCCAGGGTATATCTCACGACCAAAAAGCAAACACTGACAAGTGTTTTCTCTTATACAAAATAGCAGAAGCGACGAAGCGATCTTTCCTCGTTGGATCGAAAATTACTAAAGAAAGCGTTTTACAATATGAAAATACAACTGAGTGTTCACAACAAATGATTGTATTGTGTATTTCAATACAACATACAATATACAACACCTGTTGTGAATTGCCCAAATGTAAATTTAGCAAAAAAATTTATGTATTAATTTATTTAAGGTGCTATTACACGAAATGTTTTTTACATATGTACTGTCACTTTTTTATCCATATGAAATTCCTCATGTCTGTCAAAATTGTCTTTTACATACGATTCATAATTTTTGCTATCACACGTGCATATGTATTTCCGTCTGACATAACCTCTAAATGTAAACAACAGCTAATTTAATTTGTGAATTTACAAAAATTTTTTGTTAAAAAAAAAAGTTATTTATTTTTTAATTGTTAATTAATACTAAAGAATTTATTTTTTTTCAATATTAATCTTTAAAATTTACTCTGTTTTTCTTTCGCCACAAGCAGTGTTGTATTTTCATATGTTTGTCATGCAAAAATAGAACCTGTTCTAATTGAAAAATGTACATGTGACTTTCCTCATGTGTTGTACACAAACAATGTTTCATATGTATCACACGATGTGTACAACTTTTGTTGTGGGAAAATTTGACAGTACATATGTAAAAAACACATCATGTAATAGCACCTTTAAAAAGAACAAGTAAGAGTGTTAAATTCGGCTGTGCCGAATCTTTGATACCCTCCACCTCGGTTTGTGGCAATACTATTAACATAGCTCATGGTAGTTGTGTTCTTGTTATTGTTAATATGTATGAATCACATTTTTTTTGTGGCTTTTTTTATGTTGTTGTATGTTCAACCACTAAACTATTACAAGAAAACACTAGGTTTCATGTTTTTTTTAGAGGTATCTATAAACTTTTGTTCATTTCTCAGCGCAGAGGCTCCCGATTTACTCCGATTTCAATACCAACCTGGTGGGAATTATGGCAAATAATTTTTTCGTAACCTGACCTAAGTAAATGCTTTTTTTTTTGAATGAGCGTGATTTCAACAGACACACGGACAGACGGACAGACGGACAGACGGACAGACGGACAGACGGACATCGCTATATCGACTCGAGCTGTGATAAGGATCAAGAATATATATACTTTATTGGGTCGGAAATTAGTTTTTCGATGCGTTACAAACGGAATGACAAACCTATATATACCCTCTGCCACTGAGATGTGGAGGGTATAAAAACACAAAAACAACGTTTGATGTTGAATTTTTTGTGTGTAATATTTAAATATACATACATACACATATTAAATAATACAAATAATGTACATATATTATATATATGTATGTATGTATATTCATAGTAACTGCATGTTAGAAATAAATCGGTTATTTTATTTACATAAAATTCTGCAGTATTTTGTTGTGGGGAAAATACATTTCTTTTGTATTAACAGAGTGTCACTTCATTTTGCTCAGCGTGACTATGCCACAGTAGATGCCGCCATAATTTTTGTTTGTTCTAATTAGCTTTGCAATAGTTATTTCTATTTTAACATGAATGTTAATATTTTCAACTAGATATCATACAGAACAATGTTAAGAGTATACACGGGTTGGTCTTTTATTTCATACGTTTTTTCATTATTCTTTTACAAATATGAACATAAGTTTGGCATATTACCCACCAATCTCACATCACACTGCAAGTTCGAAAAACTCAATACACTCACATTTTTTTTTACTAATACACACACATTTTCCGCAGTGGTCACACTAATGGCACCAAATTTTTCGTGCGAATAGTGGCAGACACTAACGATGATTAATGTTACCCTGTTATAAATTTAATGCAAATTTACTGGATTCTGTAAAATTGTAATTAAAGTTTTAACTTGTTAAATCTATTATAATGATTTATTTTTTGAAATGCGCATACAAAAACGCAAGTTTGTTAATTATAGAGCATAAATATTATTAACTATTATTAAAATAATACTAATAATAATAAATGTAAACATTTTCCCTCAAACATGTGCCTGTATAATAAACTTGGTAACTCTACTTAAAATAAAATAAGAGAGAGAAGTATACAAATTTTTTCAAGTTTACGCTTCGACAACATTTTAAAAATGAGATTGCAGTCAGATGTTTGAGCATAAAATTTAATGGCGATGGATTCGACTAATTCGAACAATTTTTCGTTGATAATACGTACACAACGATTTTACAATTTCAGTGTGATGTGATATTGGGGTGTTAACTTTTTGTTGTCTTTACAAAATAGAGTTACCGAGTTCGTCAATGAGTTTTTTGCTTACAAAACAGTTCTACATAGTTATATAGAATTATTATTCTGCTTTACCTATAAAATATCTGATTGCGATTACATCTAATTTTTAAAAATTGTTTATAATTAATAAAGCATTATTATTCACATAAATACAAAATTTCACTTTTTAAATTTTCCATTCAAATTTAAGAAAATTTCAATTATAATAAAAACTGAAAATAAAATTTCCAATTATAAATTAGAAAATATTAATTGAGTTTCAGAAAATCATATCAAAACGTCGGAAATAATAATTTTAAATTTAGAAATATCTTTACATTTAAAAATGTTTACATTTAAAAAAAAATATTGCCATTCAGGAGATATTAATAACTTTTCAGTACCGCGATTCAGTAACTTCTTTTAACGATAGTCGAATTGTAAAAAAAAAAAGAAAATTGCAAAATTATCAGTAAAATTTTGAAACGATATTCGCTATTGTTAAAGTCAGCTGTTGTTGTTATCTAAACGACAACCATTTTTGTGTTGTTTATCCAATCGATAAAAACTTAAATTTTTAGGTTGAAATGTCGTCATACATAAATAAAAATCATGAAATGGTGAAAATATTTTGCTTTAATTAAAAAACTTTTTTATATAAATAAAAAAATTAAATAGCATATTCAATTCATTATTTCATTTTCAAATAAATAAACAGAAATATTAGTAAAAAAAAATAAAGATATTAAACATAAACATAAAATCATCCTGTCAAACCCGAAGTAATTTGTTTTTTTCTATTCTTTGTGTTTTTCGCTTATTTTGACAGAGATGCCACTCCTTTACAATTTAAATAAATAGAAAAACAGATTTGTCGATATTAATTTAAATTCAATGAATTTAAGAAAACCTCAAATGATATTTAAGAATTGCTAACATAAAAATTGTTACATAAGTAAACGTAATTTTATGAGAATGTTATTTTTTATATATAAATTTTCACAATTTTTTTTGGATGAAAATTTGAAGTTTTTCAGAAAATAAAGATAACATTAAATTATTTTATTTAAAATGTTTGGGACTTTTCGTTTTTTGCGTTTTTCATCCCTAATTTGATTATTTATTATTATAAATTTATTCTCTATGTTTTCAAAATATGGCAATATTTTAAAAAAAAAGTTGAGAGAGCTTTTTTTTTGGTTATTATTTTGTTACTCCATCCGACCTATATGGCCACAATGAAGAAATATATGGCCAGTTAAAAGAAACTATACAGCCATCTCCAATTAGCACGATTTAATGCATATAGCCACTCTACACAACCATTACCTTTGCAATGGAGGTTAGGGCGAGCTATTTAATTAGCAAAAACTAAATTAAACGAGAAGTTATGTCATATAACCGGAAACGCATGCATATAGGTATATAACCAAAATGCATGCCGATCAGCAACCACGATGACCAAAAAGCAAACACCGAAATAAATCCGAAATAATAGAAAAGAAGAAAACCAACCCAAAGAATTTGCTGAAATAATTTGGTATTAAGTTTAACAAATTGTTTACTTTTTCATTTACATTTATTATCAAGACTCAAACCGAGGTGGAGGGTATCAAAGATTCGGCACAGCCGAATTTAACACTCTTACTTGTTTTTGTTAAATTTACATTGTTTTTTTTTATTAACAACTAGGTATTTGAGCATTATTTGCTTTAGATGTTGGTGAATTTTTACTCCCTTTATATCAACTCGTAGTGTCGAAAAAATTTTGGATCGATTTTAACCCCTTTCCGTGACCCAATCGATCTGAAACTTTGCAGGCAGGCTCGTGGCAATGACAGAAATGATTTAAGATATTTTTTTAGTGCTACCACAACGAACACAAAAACAACAAGTCCAGCTATGACAACAACACAACATTTAGAATAACAACAAGAATAATATAGAAACATCATGTTTTTAATTTTTTTTTACTTTTTCAGAGTTTTCCCTGGACCTGTTCCACCGATTTTAATGATTTTTGAAATAGAAATCTTCCCATAAATTTGATGAATGATTCCCACTAAAAACGATCACCCTAGCTGTTCTATTAAGGCGTGATCGTGACAAGAACAACATAGAAAATTATATTTTTTCAAGACTTTTTTTAGTTCATTTTTTATGTCAACGAACACCCTAGCTGCCCGATTGATGCCGTCATCGTGATTTCCACAGACGGACAGACGGACATCGCTATATCAACTCCGGTTGTTATAAGAATCACAAATATATATATATTTTATGGGGTCCAAAAATTTTTTTTCTAATTATTACAAACGGAATGACAAACTTATATATACCCTCTGCACACTGGAGTGGAGGGTATAAAAATAAAAGATGCTAAATCTAACTACTACGTCGAAAAATTCAACAACGTTATAGACACAAAAAAAAGTGGAAATCAATACAAAAGATTGGAATTGGTAAAAAGAAAAAAAAAACAATAATATTATTAATGAAAGTCCGGACGATTTAAACAAGAAATTTATCAATGTAAATATGCAGGAAGCGGATAATAAATTTTATGATGATTTCCACGGGAATTCTCTCCCAACACGCCTTTTTATACCCTCCACTCCAGAGAAATATTTCTTTATATAAGCTGGAGGCTAATAAAGCTGTATCATCTGCATAAGTCGTGACTAGGACGTCTTCAGTTATAGGCATATCCGACGTAAAAATTGTGTACAGGATTGGGCCCAAAACACTGCCCTGCGGTACACCTGTTCTTATTTCGTATAAATCTGATGATTCATTGTTTACTTTTACATAGAAATGGCGTTCACTTAAATAAGACTTCAATAGCAAGTAAAATGGTGTAGGAAGTAGCTTTTTAAGTTTGTAGTATAAACCAATGCGCCATACTTTGTCAAAAACACTCCAGCGAAATATTTCCCCTTTTCTAAAGTATCCATAATGAAAGCCACTATTCGATGGCATTGTTTGGGCGTGCCATGTTTTTGTCTGAAACCGAATTGATATTCAGGTACGATGTCAAATTTTTCAAGTACTGATTTTGGAGGATGTGACTAGCAAGCTGATTGGTCTGTATGATGATATACTGTTTTCAGGTTTATTGGGTTTGGCAACCATTATTATCTCCGCACACTTCCATTGGGATGGGAAATGGTTCAATCGGAGAATAGAGTTGAAAATAAGTGCTAAGAATATAATTCCTTTTTTGGGCAAAGATTTAACTACTAATCCATTAATACAATCATAGCCCGGAGACTTTTTACCATTTAACTTATTAATTTCTACTTGAACTTCATGTGGTGATATATGATTAATAGGCCAATCCATTGGGCACGGGCTATCTAAAAATTTCATTATTTCATCAGCATAAGTACTGTTACTAATTATATGTGGTTCAAAGGTATTTTGTAAGTGTAAAGCAAATGCGTCTGCTTTATCTTTGTCTGTTTTGCACCAAGAACCGTTAGCATCTTTTATTGGTGTATTTCGTTTGGTGGGTCGTTTTAAATACCTCGTTGCTTTCCATAGAGAATATTCATCATTTTTTGCAGCGCCAAGATTTCTGAGAAAATTTTCAAGTTGTTCATTTTTCAGGTCCTTAGTTGCTTTATTAAAATTTTGCTTATCAACAGGATTCCTACTATTCTGCCATATTTTTCTTAATCTTCTCTTATTTCGTATCATCTCCCTGATTTCAGAAGATACAGCAATTTTGTTGACATGGTTATGTACAACTGGTGTAGATAAAGATCCAGCTTCGTGTATTAGGTGGTTCAATGTTTCAACAACATCATCCAGTTCTCTTGGTGATTTTAAGGAGATGTTTAAATTACCATTTCTGTCAATCCAAAGACTGAAGGATTGTAAATCAGTCTTTTAGCTAATTATTTTGTATTTTTGAGAGTGACATTGGAGATATGTATTAAAGTTAACCAAAAGTGGAGAGTGGTCAGAACTTAGTTCATCACTATCTGTTATGTGAAGAAATTGACTCGAAATTCCAGAGTAAACAACAAAATTCATTAAATCGGGTACCTTACGTGGATCTGTGGGCCAATATGTTGGTCTTCCTGTTGATAAGACAGAGTAGTTTTGTTAATAATGCATTTATATTGTTCTTTTCCCTTAGGATTACTTAATCTGGATCCCCACCATTGATGCTTTGCGTTGAAGTCACCACCGACCAGAAACCTAGGCCCTAGTCTACTGAAAAACTCTTTAAATTTATCGCATTTTACTGCAAATCGAGGAGGAAAATAGATTGGCACTTTACTTAAGTCACTTTTAACTTTTATACAAGCAGCCTGAAGAGATGGTTGATTGATTATATCAGAAATTTCATATTTTATTGAAGATTTGATTAGTATAGCAGATCCAGTGCGTACTTTATCATGAGGGTGGTCGGCTCTTATTATATCATAACCTTTTATTTTAAAAAATGTTCGAGTTGTAAAATGAGTCTCGGACACTAAGAGGATATCAATAAAATTTAGTTTAAGATATAATTCAATTTCATGATTATGGTTAGAAAGCCCATTGGCAATCCATATTGAAATACGATGAGTTAATTGCATAACTTTGTTATTAACGCAGTCATCATGGTTAATAGTTTGTTGGTTAGTTCTATTTGATTTTGTAACAAATCTTCAATTTTCTCAAAAGGGTTATGAGTTGTATATTGTTGATTGTTTCTTAAAACATCAGCGTATGAAAAGTTATTGTTATTTGTATGTGTGTTGTTATTGTCTGATGTGAGGTAATACTCATTATTGTGTGCATATGTTCTAGGCCTACGAATGAAGTTGTTATTTTCCAACTTTTTCCTTAATATCTGTCTGTAGATTCGACAACCCTTATAATTCGCTGGATGGCTTTCTAAGCAGTTAACACAACGTGCTGGAGTATCGTTCGTTTTTGTACATTCAACAGTAAGGTGACCTAATCCACATTAAACACAATTTACTCGTTTTTTACAGTATGTTTTTGTATGTCCAAAGTCCTGACAACGGTGGCATTGAACTATATCATTAGTTTTTTTTTTGGCGGTACAACATTCACAATAGCATTATTAATATGTTTAATGTCGTAGATATTCTTATTGTTAGTATTTGGTTCGAGATCAATATAAAACATGGGAAGATTTGCACCTGTAATTCTACTACGAATGTTCATAATATTCCTAACGTGGTGACCTAGATTATCAATAGCTAATTTAATGTCTTCAATAGGTGTTGAGTGATGAAGGTTTTTAACAACAACTCTATATGCTCTTTCCTGTTTCGATTGATACGTATGAAAATTCAGTTTTTTTTATCATTTAGATGAGTTACTAACATTCTGCAGTGTTTGATATTTTTTACCATTACCCTAACTTGACAATCTTTTAAAGTTTTGTAGTTAAATTCCGAAGATGGGATTATTTTTAAAAAGCTTTTAATCATAGCGCTTATATTAGCAACATCTGGTATTATAGGTGGAGGTTTTGGTAAATTATTTTCTGTTTGTTGTTCATCGTCATCTGTGTCAGAATCCTCAGCATCATCATCAGTGAGAGCAGGAAGCCGGTTTTCACTTGAATTGTTGTTTTCAGTTGTTGACGAATTAGAAATTTTTGTTGTTGTCTTGTAAGTATTTTTTACATGCATAGAAGTACTAGCTTCAGTATTATTGTTTTTGAAATTGTCGTTGCTTGTTTTTACTATGTTAGCACTAACATTATTTAATAACGAACCATTTGAATTATTATTGATATTTTGTTTTCTATGTTTAAAAATTTTTGGCGATTCATTTAAACGCCGTTTTCGTGCTCATTGTCATCATCCATGATGATAAACAATGTAAATTGTTTTTAGTTTCAAATATTATTGTTCTTGTAACAAGACAATTGATTTTAAATTTACACAATTTTCACTTTAGAGAACACAACTATTTTTGGTACGTGCGTACGAATTTAATTTTTAATTAAGGAAAACGAGTTTTTAAAAAAAGAAAATAATTTTATTAGCGAAAAAACAACTTAACTCAATTAGGCGTTCTACCAGACTGATTTTACAATTCTTTTCTTTTACTTATTTGCTAAATGTCTTTTTGCATAATTAACAATTTTTATTTTATTTACTAACTTCTTAAAAGTATGTAATTATTGTATTGTCATCAAAATAATATTTTTTATATTGTGAAATCAATATAAAACTGTTTATTAAATAAAATTGAAACTAGACTGTTGAATAAACAAAATTAAATTAAAATTATGGATTAAATCAAATTAAAGTGAAATTGTTGACAATGCAATAATTAGGGTTCACTAACTTATGGTTCAACAACATTACCAATGTTATTTAAGAATTCGTCGAATTTATCTAAAGTTTTGGTAGTATTTATATATGTAACTTACGCGACCACAGTCAAATGCAGACTATCTTTCATGATGACTTCAAAATTTGACTTCATGGTAGGCGAAGTAAAACCCAAACAATTTAAGTTCGATAATTATTCCCAGGTAGTAGTATTTGGAGTCAATATATGAAAATATATTTTATTAACATAATTTAATTCAAAAACAAAAGTTGGCATCCCTGGGTTACATTTTGTATTGTATTGTGTTATTTTGTGTTACCACAAAATTAAATAGAGAAAACTCCCATTTAATTGAAAAAAAAATTTATTTTCCAAATATGGCAATATTTTAACAAAAAAAATTGAGAGAGCTTTTTCGCAATGAAGGTTAGGGCGAGCTATTTAGTTTGCAAAAACTTTAAATTAAACGAGAGGTTATATTATATAACCGGAAACGCATGTGTATAGGTATATAATCCTAAATGCATCCCGATCAGCAACCACGATGGCCAAAAAGCAAACACCGAAACGTGTTTTCTTTTATCCGAAATAATAGAAGACGAAACGATCTTTCCTCGTTGGAGAGCGAATTACTAATTTGAGAAAGCTTTATAGACCAACTCTTGAAATAGACAAAAATCATCTGTTAAGCGGATCAACCCAAATAATTTGCTGAAATAATTTGGTATTAAATTTAACAAATTGTTTACTTTTTCAAATATATTGTTTACATTTATTATCAATACTCAAACCGAGGTGGAGGGAATCAAAGATTCGGCACAGCCGAATTTAACACTCTTACCTGTTTTTTTTTTTAATTTTTAATTTGATTTGGAATTCATTTTCAAATATTAAGATTAACAGTTTATTTATTTTTTAATTATAAAATTATGTTTAATATTAATTTTAGTTTTATTATTAAAATTGCGTTATAATAACTATTCTATAGATTAAAACTAAAAAAATTATTTTAATTAGAAGACAAAAAAAGTTCAGTTGCAAACGATTGCTGGCCAGTCAATCGCTTACATAAGAACTTTGTTTCTCCCTATTGGAATTTAATTTCCTATCCTATGTTGTATTAGTTTATTCATTTGTATATATAGGTTCTGGCCCTAATTTTGAATTTAGATTTAATTTTATGATTTTAAATTTAATTTTAGTTTTTAATCTAAAATTTTATGCTAACTTTAATATTAAATTTAGTTTTAATATTTAATTGTAAAGTTTAATTCTATTATTTATAGTTTATTTATAATATTTACAAAAAGTTTCCTAAATAAGGAAATTTTTATGATCTACTAAATTTTCTTAGTCTATTCCGGTGTACCCTGACCATTTTGCCGTCGCCTAGCGATAAAGCACAATTGCCAAGTTGTCAATTTCCGCAACTGAATATGAGCCTTAAAATATATTCTCCAATTTATGTCCTGCACTGTTTTCTAGTAGAACTAAATCCCCTATTCGAATATCAATTGGTCTTGTAACCCTGTCATATTGTGACTTACTGTTAACCTTATTATCATTTATCATACTTATGGCGCGCTTTTGAGCCTGTTGAAGCCTACATTTTACCTATTTTTCATAAGCTTCCAAGTTATACAGTGGGTCTACTACATTCGAATCAATAAATTTTAGGTCCGGGATGTTCCTACGAAAGACGAGCTCATATGGACAATAACCATGAACAGTGGATGGTGTTGTATTGAAGCAATACGTGACGTATTTTAACCATTCGTCCCAATCTGTTCTGTCCAATGAAAGGTATGATCGAACATACTCATTGAATGTCCTGTGAGATCTTTCTATTGTACCCACAGTCCGATGATGGTAAGCTGTTGAAGTGACATATTCAATGTTCAACAGCTGACAAAGTTCTTGCAGGGTCTGATTTTTGTACTCAGTTCCCATATTAGTTAGAATCCTGTGCAGAGGACCATATATTAAAATAAAATTTTCGAAAATTGCCTTTACCACGGTCTTAGCTTGCTTATCAGGAATAGGTATAGAGACTGAGTATTTAGTCAGGTCACATATAATGGTTACAGCGTACTCACTGCCATTATTTGACCTAATAAAAGGACCGATTGTATCAATAATGATGACGCCAAATGTCCGGGCAAGTATTAAAAAGAATTGAGATGGCTTCAGCAATATTTTGTGAACATTTTTTGAAAAATATTGATGGATATGAGCTAAGGGAGCACTTACTATGATTTTTTAAGGAATTTATGGCAATCACAACATCTTCTCTACTAATATCGAAATTTGGCATACGATCAGAAATCTGGTGTAATGGTTTAATATGATATGTTTATACCCTATACGACTATGAAGTTTGGGTATAATGACTTTGTGCTGCTGTTTGTAACTACCAAAAATATTTGACCTAGACCAATCTTTAATTATACCGATCGACTCAGAATCACTTTCTGAGTCGATTTAGTGATGAATTTGTAATCAAACTACAGGTCGCAAATATGAATATATTTTCCCGAAATTTGGTACATACATAAGCTTTTATCAGCCATAGGATGAACGCTATTGAAATTGGTGAAATTCGGTCCATGCTCAGACCTAGTCCCCATACAAATGACCCCTATGAAATCGACATAAATTGCCATAAGATCCAAATTATCATGTAGATCTCAGTCGAATTGGGTTTGTATGAATTTATTGTATCCATTAATCAGTAGTCCAAAAATAATCCCTGTAGGACAATTCTTAGTCATAGGCCCCATATAGAGCTGCTTCCCGATCTTCACTTAATTCTATCTATCTGCAGCCAAAAAAATTAATAACAATGCCAATCAAATTTAGTTTATACTTATTTTCTATATCCAATTAGTTGGAACGCAGAGATAGGGTCTCTTAGCCATGGTATAGGGTACCGTATAGTCGGTCTAGACCGATTGATTTGACTTTTCTATTAAATTTCCACAATGAATACTTTTTTTTTTACACATAATAATCTTTTTTATCCACAAAAGTTTTTAAAGATTTTTTCAATTTAAGATATTTTAAATAAATACTTTTTGTTTGACTGGTCTCTTCTACTGTCTGCTGGTGAGTGATCTCTTCCATCGCTCAACTGTTTCTTATATTTGATTAGCTAGTATTGATTAAAAACAATCAATTCTGCTGATTTAGAATTTTATTCCAGAAATTCATTGTGCTCCTTACAAGCAGAGCTTGTATGTAATAACGATAACGATGAAGATTCTGCTTGATGTTGAGGCACCGATAGTTAGGGTAATTGTTGAGGTGCCGTAACTCCCCCCCCTTAGAGTAGAGTGAAGGCCACAATGAATTAGTTGGGGCTAGAACGGGAACTAGTGTGGTTGTGGGATACAATTTTCTTTCTTGGTGATATTGTCGTGACTATTATAATCAAAAGGAATAATATTATCAGAGCAGCATGGGTCGACCCAGCATGGATGGTTGCGGTTTCTTTGAATATTGTAATGATGTCGATGTTGTCGATGGTGAATTGATCAAGTGTCATTAGGGTGGTAACCTTGGTCGTAGAGTTCGCCTTAACGATTGAGTTGCTGTCCGGTAAGAGTTTAGCTTTATCCAAAAATACAGATGTCCTATCATAATAGATGATGTTATTAATTTCGATACTACAGTGCCTTTAACCTCTAATGGATTTTTCGTTCTGCAAGTAGTTTTTATTAGTAACTTTGGACTATTTATGAATATTATGGTATTATTTTTTATTTTTAGTGTTTTATTTATTTCCCCTAGATCTTTTAGATCACAATATGCTGTTCCTCCGTTAAAAAGTGGTGCCAGACATGTTCAATCTTCCATCATTACTTGTTCAAGTGAGTTGGAATAAAAGATTTTCTCTACCCTGGGGCAAATGCTTGTGAGTTTATGTAATTTGCGTGTATTGTGTAATATGTATGACGGAATGATTATTTCTTTAGTGTTATCCGAGTGGTAGTGGTATGATATGATAGAGTTTGCAGTTTTATTTACCAATTATTGGTATCTTAAAGTTAAGTATAATATTAGTATTATTATAATAAGCCTATAGTTCTAGGAGTTCGTACATATTTTCGTCCGAATTCAGGTGAACTTCATATTCCGTGTCGCTACCTGAGCCTAAGGAGTTGTCATCTTCCGTGACGGCTTGTATATTTGGGAGATTATCATATTCCATGATTTCTATTACTTTAGCAAGCTCCCCAGTATTCAGAACATTCTTAGAAATAATATTTAGTTTAGCGAGAAAAATCGACTAAACGATATTCGTTATGTGATCGTATAACATATCTATATTATAATTTACCCTATTCAAATATTGCATCGTCGAAATATCTTCTGAATTTTTGCTGAGCCTATTCGAGTTCGATATGAAATTTTTTGATATAATTTCTTATTCACTATTTATATGTTTCGTTATGTTTCCAAATCAAAATTGTTCCTTGTGGTACCCCCGAGATGTAGTTAGGGTCGATGAAGTATTACCAAAACATTGCACAAATTGTTCACTATGTGTAATAAAGGTTTGAATTAGCCTGCAAGCAGTTTTAGGAAACCTGAAATTGATGTAAAGCTTATTAAGCATAATTTCGTGAGAGATTCATTCAAAAGCTCTGTTAAAGTCTAGACTTATTATAGCAGCTAGACGGTGTTGGTCCAAACCATGTCGTATTTTATGTAATATATCCAGTATAAGAGTTGTGGTGTTATGGCGTTTCCTTAAACCCGATTGATACTCGGATAACAAACGTTCTCTATGTATGTAACACAGCATTTGATTATTTATCAATATATCAAAGACCTTAGAGCCAACCGATACTATACAAATAGGACGATAGTCACTACAATTAACAGGATTTTTTAGTTTGGGAATAGGTAAAATTCTAGCTTTTTCCACAGCGATGGAAAAGATGACATAGTCAAAATACTATTGAATATATGGGTTATATGGTGCATAATATTCGGTAGAATCAATTTAAGGAACTTAAGCGAAAGACCATCAGGCCCAATCTAATCTGACTTAACCTGCACGAAAGCATTAAAAACTTCATACTCATTAACGTTATTAAAAGCAAACCACCTTTATCAGGAGTAGAATATGTTTTATATAAAATTTCTGGTGGGTTATCAATGGCGCTAAAATTAAAAAATCGTTAAACTCTTTAATGTTTATAGAATAGTTTCGGTTATTATTAACCTGTGAAACGCCAACTTTCTTTAATTGCTTCCACATGTTTCTGACATACCTGCATCAAATAAATCTCGATAGTAAATTGCTCTTCCTTTTCTTATAACATTTTTAAGCTGATTTCTATAGATACAAAAAGTACGCCATCTACTTTCACATTTCCCTTCTAAGTATGCAAGGAAAGCATCATCTCTTAAGCGTCTCGCCATCTTAACCGTCTGTGTTATCATCCACGGATCTCTTCTCTTTCTTTACTAAAATCGTTTTAAATGGAACGTGTTTTTCATATAGATTTAACCATGATGCAGTTAAAAATTCTACCTGGAAGTTTGAATGAATTGTTTCATAAATAGATCTAAAATAAATTTCTTCCAAATCTCTAACACAACTATCCCTATTAAAATTACTATTGTCCCTTACTTTAATACTATCAATGGTCTTAGTGCTAATTTTGTAAGAAATAAATATCAACGCATGGTGAGAATTTAAAGCAGGAAACTGAAATTGCCCCTTTCTTTCAACCAGATCCGCATTCGATACAATAAAATAATCAATTAAACTAGTCCTACTCGAGTGCAATTTAAAGTGTGTGGGTAAACTGTTGTGTACTAGTTCTAACCTTGATTCACTTATTATATCCCTTAAATTTGGACAAGACGCAAATAAATTTATATTAAAGTCGGCGGCAACTATAACATGATTGTAACTCGCTGAAAGTTCTCCTAGTTCATCACTACATTGACTTATATTGTCATATGGCAAATACATTACATCTACTAGAATATTATTCGAATTTTCCCCTGCAATTTCAACAAAAAGAGCGTCACAAGTAAAACCGACATTAAATTCACAAACTACTTTAGATTGTAAACTATTATGAACATAGATACACACTCCTCCACGGCCCGTAAATTTGTCAGTCCGATGCAGATCATATCCATTTATTTCCGCTGCATTATCTAAAATAATCTCACCTAGCCACGATTCCGACGAAACTCCCCTCCACCAATTGCCTAATCTGATCTAATTTTACAGAAGTAATTTTCGGCGAAATACTTTGAACATTCATATGAATAATGTTAAGGTTACAAGAATTTACATTTAGGCGTCTTAACTTGTCACTATTAACCACTTCCCCTAAATTATCATTCATTTCCAATATATAAGGAGACCCCCATATTCGTGATAAGAAATATAAATTTAATAATAAAATAGCAGAGCCCAGCCCTCGAAATTCGAAGGCAAATTCTAGGATATTTTATTTTATCATTCAATTTATTTCTTTCAATGTTTTTAATCTATTAAATTCATTAAGTTTATTTCATTATAAATATTTGTTGAACACATAGAAATAAAGGCCACCTTGTATGCCACCTAAAGGTATTCAAATTTTTGGCAATTCACAATTCAACACAGGGTATGTGTTATGCAATTATTGTAATGAAATCTGTACGTTAACTTTCGTCCTCAAACTCTACGAATTTAATCAATTAATCTGTACGTTAACTCGCGTGTTGCATAATGTAAAGTTGATTGTGCACGCATAACTTTCCTCAAACGAATTTAAACAGTTAATAGCTCAAAAGAAAGAGCTTGATCCACTGAGTCTTCTTAGACTTGTGTCAACAGCCTACGTTGATTTTAACTCTAGTTATAGAGGTTTGAGTGAAGGGAAATATTGAAAAAATTTTGAAAAAATTGATAGCTCAAAAGAAAGAGCTTGATCCACTATGTGTTCTGAGAGTGAAACGATCAAGATCCATTCATTAGAAGAGGAGAATTCGAATTGCTTGAGTGAATGTGTCTCATAAGAAATGTACAGGGAAGAATCGCGTTTGAGTATAACTTGACTAAGGTGGGAGTTGAGTAAATTTCAATGATTGATGATCTGTGTCAAAATACCCTTCATTAAAAAAAAAAATGAAGGAAATCGGCCGAATAGAACGGTCAGACGGACTGACTTAGTTTTCATAATTTTTTTTAATATATAAGAAAGATTTTTAATATACACGATATGTTAGCACATGCTCAAGTACTTAAATTTAAACATTATGTCTTCCTGTATCCTTATAAAGCAGAAAATAATTATAATTTTAATTTTTCTAACAAAAATTCAATCCGCCTAAAATAAATTTACCAACGGGGATAGCACCAGGGCAGGTGATATCAAATAACCTAATAATTCAAATTACTAAATTCCAAAAGTGATATAGTTGATGTATTTTGCTCAATTTCCAAAAAAAAAATGTTCCCAAGAACTATAAATCAAAATTTAAATGAAGAAAAAAAAAAATAAGAGATAAAGAATATACATAAAAATATACAAGCAAAGAGTGTTCATATAGCCTACAACAGTTTTATATTATTCAAGCTCGACCTTGAACTTCCTTCCGATTAAGCGGTGTAGAATCAACAATTTTAGTAAATTTTATCATCGCAGTAATCGTTCCAGATTAAGTATTTTCTCCTCACCGTTAGGAAAATAACTTTAGCTTCCGGTAAATGCTTCATCACGATCCTAAACTTTTTAAATTTTCCTGCTTTCAGTAGTTTTCTGCACATATATTTCAATTTAGAAGCAATAGGAGTGAGGTAGTCGTTAATGTATATTCGTGTTTCAGCATCAGATTTTTCATCAGATGATAACAACATAATCAAACAACTTTTTACATCTCTTGTAAGACCTATTTTAGAATATGGGTCAATAATATGGGATCCCTTCTATAACATTCATATTCAACGAATCGAGTCTGTACAGAAACAATTTCTACTCTTTTGCTTACGTGGCTTGCCTTGGAATTCTGCAATTAAACTACCTTCATACGTTGACCGACTCAAATTAATAAAATTACCTACTTTGGAAAGCCGTAGGACTATGCTAAAAGTAACATTTATGATCAACCTAATTAATGGTGAAATCTGTTCTGACTTTCTTGTCAACAATATAACTTTTAATGTTCCTCAACGAGTATCACGCCAATTCCAACGACTCTTTGTTAAATCTTTTCAAACCAACTATGCTCTAGCTGATCCTTTTAGAAGAATTTGTTGTGATTATAATAATCTTTATCAATTAATTGATTTTTCGTTGAACAGTGATGTAATTAAGCATAATATCATTATTTTCTTAAATTCCTAACTATTTATTTTTATTTGTAAATCTATTTAATTGGTTCAATATACATATGTACATATGTAATTATATCATTTATACAGGTCTGCAAGGATTTATTCCATTGACCTAATAAATAAATAAAAAAAAAAAAAAATAAATAAAAAGCACTGTTGAACTCAACTAATACCGAATTCTTACTATTGATATAAGTGCACAAGTTAATATCGCTGTATGTCAGCTCGAGTTGCAATATGCTTCCCATTTTAAATATAGTAGCGTACAGGTTATCAAAAGACAAGTTTGAACCGAGCCCTGTTATGACAACATCCCCACGGTAGAGTTGACGACGTATAGACTCATTATCTAAGAAAAACTCTCGTATTTTCTCATTCGCCATGATATCAGTATCCTTAGCCTTTGCGGTACATTGACTCAATTCTGCTTTAATTTGTTTTAAATATATGAGCGCAGTTTGAGTAATTATGTCAGGCAGCTTATTAACTGACGCCTCCAGTTTATCTAATTTAGACCCAATGCCTTCATTCTGAGTGTTTCTATTTTCCATTGAGTTCAAATTGGCATTAGCGCAAGTATCACATCTGTAGGTAATAGCTCCCTTACTCTTCTTAATGGAGTCCGTCATAGTTGGAGTAAAATTCAGATTTGTTGAGGTTGCAGAAGTATAGTGTACTTTCTGGTCACATATCGCACATAGGATATAACTGGCTGTTCTCGTGCCAGTAGTTTTGCACACAACACACTCCAATGATGGTCATTTTACTTAAACCCTTTTGAGAATTGTTTGCAATTAAAATTAGAGCAAATATTTTTATACCCTCCACTCCAGTGTGCAGAGGGTATATATAAGTTTGTCATTCCGTTTGTAATAATTAGAAAAAAAAATTTGGACCCCATAAAATATAAATATTTGTGATCCTTATAACAACCGGAGTTGATATAGCGATGTCCGTCTGTCCGTCTGTGGAAATCACGATGGCGGCATCAATCGGGCAGCTAGGGTACTCGTTGACATAAAAAATGATTCATTAACATCCTGAGAAGTTTGCTCTTTAAAATCGTCCAAATCGGTCGATTAGGGCCCGAGATTTGAATGAAGAACTAAAAAAAGTCTTGAAAAAATATAATTTTCTATGTTGTTCTTGTTACGATCACGCCCTCCATAGTGCAGCTACAGTGATAATTTTTAATGTGAATGATTCACCAAATTCATGGGAAGATTTCTGTTTAAAAAATCATTAAAATCGGTGGAGCAGGTCCAGGGAAATCTCTGAAAAAGTTAAAAAAAAAATGAAAAACATGATATTTCTATATTGTTCTTGTTGTTATTCTAAATGTTGCATTGTTGTCATAGCTGGACTTGTTGTTTTTGTGGTCGTTGTGGTAACAATATAATAAAAACAAACCCTCTGTACATTTTTTTATCAACTCTGGTAGAAAAATTTAAAAGTTTCCATTATTTTGGCATCACAAAAAAAATTTGTTAGATCATTTCTGTCATTGCCGCGAGCCTGTCTGCAAAATTTCAGATCGATAGCAGAAGCGACGAAGCGATCTTTCCTCGTTGGATCGAAAATTACAAAAGAAAGCGTTTTACAATATGAAAATACAACTTAGCGTTCACAACAAATGATTGTATTGTGTATTTCAATACAACATACAATATACAACACCTGTTGTGAATTGCCCAAATGTAAATTTAGCAAAAAAAATTTATGTATTAATTTATTTAAAGAGAAAAACACAAAAATAACGTTTGATGTTGTATTTTTTGTGTGTAATATTTACATATACATACATACACATATTAAATACTACAAATAATATACATATATTATATATTTGTATGTATGTATGTATATTCATAGTAACTGCATGTTAGAAATAAATCGGTATATTATTTTATTTACATAAAATTCTGCAATATTTTGTTGTGGGGAAAATACATTTCTTTTGCATTAACAGAGTGTCACTTCATTTTGCTTAGCAAGACTATGCCACAGTAGATGGCGCCACAATTTTTGTTCTAATTAGGTTTGCAATAATTATTTCTATTTTAACATGAATGTCAATATTTTCAACTAGATATCATACAGAACAATGTTAAGAGTATACACGGGCTGGTCTTTTATTTCATACGTTTTTTCATTATTCTTTTACAAATATGAACATAAGTTTGGCATGTTAACTTTTTGTTGTCTTTACAAAATAGAGTTACCGAGTTCATCAATGAGTTTTTTGCTTTCAAAACAGTTCTACATAGTTATATAGAACTATTATTCTGCTTTACCTACAAAATATCTGATTGCGATGCGATTACATCTAATTTTTAAAAATGGTTTATAATTAATAAAGCATTATTATTCAAATAAATACAAAATTGCACTTTTTAAATTTTCCATTCAAATTTAAGAAAATATCAATTCTTATAAAAACTGAAATTATAATTTCCAATTATAAATTAGAAAATATTATTTGAATTTCAGAAAATCATATCAAAACGTCGGAAATAATAATTTTAAATTTAGAAGACATCAATTTCATCTTTAATATATAAATTTTATTCGTTAAACACAAATTGAAATTCCAAAAAAAAAAAAACACCAAATATGTTTACATTTAAAAATGTTTACATTTAAAAAAAAATATTGCCATTCAGGAGATATTAATAACTTTTCAGTACCGCGATTCAGTAACTTCTTTTAACGATAGTCGAATCGTAAAAAAAAGAAAATTGCAAAATTATCAGTAAAATTTTTAAACGATATTCGCTATTGTTAAAGTCAGCTGTTGTTGTTATCTAAACGACAACCATTTTTGTGTTGTTTATTCAATCGATAAAAACTTAAATTTTTAGGTTGAAATGTCGTCATACATAAATAAAAATCATAAAATAGTAAAAATATTTTACTTTTATTAAAAAACTTTTTTATATAAATAAAAAAATTATATAGCATATTCAATTCATTATTTCATTTTCAAATAAATAAACAGAAATATTAGTAAAAAAAAATAAAGATATTAAACGTAAACATAAAATCATCCTGTCAAACACGAAGTAATTTGTTTTTTTCTATTCTTTGTGTTTTTCGCTTATTTTGACAGAGGTGCCACTAGTTTACAATTTAAATAAATAGAAAAACAGATTTGTCGACTGTCGTTAAGATGTATGTACTTAGTGAATCACTTAATCCTTAGTGCAAACAACAATAGCTGTCGATATATTTTGCGATTGTCAGATCGTTGAATTTGAAATTTACAGAATCGCACTACAGAAAATATTAATTTAAATTCAATGAATTTAAGAAAACCTCAAATGATATTTAAGAATTGCTAACATAAAAATTGTTACATAAGTAAACGTAATTTGATGAGAATGTTATTTTTTATATATAAATTTTCCCAATTTTTTTTGGATGAAAATTTGAAGTTTGTCAGAAAATAAAGATAACATTAAATTATTTTATTTAAAATGTTTGGGGCTTTTGGTTTTTTGCGTTTGGCATCCCTAATTTGATTATTTATTATTATAAACTTATTCTCTACCCTACAAGAAATGAATGACTGAAACTAACACATAAACAATTTTTGTACCAACACACTTGCAGTTTTTTTCTATTTAAAAACATATGACTGTCATTGTTGCTGTTGTAGAGTTGTTTTTGTTAAGGTTTAGGAAAGGTAAGTAATTAATTAAATTAAAAGTTCAAGTTAATTTTTGTTGTTTCTTTAGGATTCTTCAAAATATGTCAGTGAATTCGTTAGTGCCATTCTCAATTATGGTGGCACGTCCCTCCATTATACACTTCCACAATTTATTTTTTGCTCGCTTGTGGCCTATTCCTGTTGGATCGTTAACTATTGCTGTAGAATCTTCACAAACTTTAAATCTAGAACTTTTATACCTCTTAGGAAACGCATTTGTGCAAAGAATTATATTGTGCGACAATATGTTATATCCTGGATTTCGATTGTGAATGCTGTACCAGAAAATAATATGGTTATCTATTTGATATTATTGATGGACTTTTTATGATGTTGGAAGATAATACACAAGAAATATAATTGTGTGAAACAACGCTGACACATTTATTAAATCGATTCGTAATGATTCCAGTTAAGTGCGCATGGAAGACACTATATATATATTGTTAATACATGCGCAATCACCAAATGAACTTATTTAGGTAATGCACTGACATTTTATTAAAAATTGTAGCTATAAACAAAGTAAATCTTCCTTGCAGAATTTTACACTAATCCTTATATCTATCTTTCAGTCTGTTGCCATAACATGGATATGGGAGTTTGTTTTAATATTTGAATGTTTTAATTTATGCCATTCTGGAATATAGTGTCTGGAATATGATGTTGATAATATGAAATGAAATTAGTTTCTTCAAAAGAACAAAGATCTCAGAATATTGAACAAATTGATTTACGGAGGTATTATCACAATATCTCACACAGCGTTCTGAACAAACAAAGGTAGCAGTATTTGAATGGATACATCATTTACTCATCAATTTTCCAAATGAATTGTATCAGGTTTGGCCGAAATTGTTAATTCACAACACTCAAAAGGTAAGCTTTAATATAAATTGTTGATATATATGTGTTATAATAAATTGTTTTCTTTAAGAAACTACTGATTGCACTAAGGCCCATTACCGGAAATTTCTATTGAGTTTAGAGATGTTTCGAGTGAAAAGTCAGCAAAGTTGTTTAAATATCTGTTTTAAGTTAAGCCCATTGTCCTGTTTCAACATTGTCTCAAAGTTATCACCACGTTTCGGAATTAGTCATATTGTTGTGTTTTTAATATTTAATGTTTATTTTTAATTTTGAATTTGATTTTTAATACAATAATGTTTCATTATAATCAAGCTTGACCGGTCAATGATGATGTATATATCCATCAAGTGTGACCGGTCAACGATGATGGATATATCCATAGATATATCCATCATCGTTGACTACTAAACAGCGGTAGAGTGAGCAGTTCAGATATATATTATGGTTTACATACTTCCATAGGTTAGAGTAAGATGCAAAATCACATGTACACAAAAGTTTCGGTCAGTTTTGGCATAGTTTTGGCCTTAATAAAATGATAGAAACTTTGTTCTACGCGATGACCGACACTTCATTCAGTAGTGACGGTCATATCACCGGTCAAATGACCGTCACTGTTCTTGTAGGGTATGTTTTCAAAATATGGCAATATTTAAAAAAAAAAGTTGAGAGAGCTTTTTTTCTTTTTGGTTATTATTTTGTTACTCCATCCGACATATATGGCCACAATGAAGAAATATTTGGCCAGTAAAAAGAAACTATACAGCCGTCTCCAATTCGCACGATTTAATGCATATAGCCACTCTACACAACCATTACCTTTGAAATGGAGGTTAGGGCGAGCTATTTAATTAGCAAAAACTAAATTAAACGAGAGGTTATGTCATATAACCGGAAACGCATGCATATAGGTATATAACCTAAATGCATGGTGATCAGCAACCACGATGACCAAAAAGCAAACACCGAAATAAATCCGAAATAATAGAAAAGACGAAAACCAACCCAAAGAATTTTCTTAAATAATTTGGTATTAAGTTTAACAAATTGTTTACTTTTTCCAATATTTTGTTTACATTTATTATCAATACTCAAACCGAGGTGGAGGGTATTAAAGATTCGGCACAGCCGAATTTAACACTCTTACTTGTTTCTGTGTCACACAGAACGATGTATATAGAAGTTGCATATCCATAAAATCCAATGCTACAGGCATAGATGGTATAAATCCAAAGTTTTTGAAGATGATACTTCCGTCACTTTTGCCTCAAATTACTTATATTTTTAATAACATTATAACTACCAGCACTTTTCCTTCACGATGGAAAGAAGCTAAAATTTTGCCAATACCAAGATCACCCACTGAATGTCGACCCATAGCAATCCTACCATTCCTCTCTAAGGCATTGGAAAAAATACTACATAATCAAATTACTTCATACGTTAATGATAATCGGCTACTTACTAACAGACTATCTGGTTTTCGGGCAGGGCATAGCTGCATCTCTGCTCTTACTGATGTATCCGAAGATTTAAGAAAAGAAGTTGATGATGGTTTTTTTTACCATGTTAGTATTGTTGCACCATTCCAAAGCATTTGACACTTTAGACCACAACATATTAATTCAGAAATTACAGAAAATGATGAATTTTTCTTCAACATCGATCAGCTTAATGTCATCTTATCTTAAAAACAGAATGCAGTGTGTGGAAACCCAGTCTGGAATGTCAAATTTACTTTATGTAAAACGAGGAGTTCCGCAAGGGTCAATTCTTGGACCTCTTCTTTTTTCAATTTACTCTAATGATCTTCCCAACCAGTTGTTGCATAGTAAGATTCGCTTGTATGCTGACGATGCACAATTATATATAAGCAACAGAAATTAAGGTGTTGAGGACTGTACCAGAAAATTGAATGAGGATCTTAACAGAGTTTTTCTTTGGGCCTCAGCAAATGGATTAAGTTTAAATCCACGAAAATCTAAATGTATTGTTATACGCAAAAGGACTAGCAAAATTATAATTAGGCCAAACATACTTATAAATAATCAGCCGATTGAAATTGTTGAAAGCGCAAAGAATTTAGGAGTTATCTTCAACAATACGCTTACTTGGTCTGATCATGTAAATGCACCATGTGGCAGAACTTATTCTATGCTTAGAACACTCTGGCCCACACAATGCTATACACCTATAAAAATTAGAATTTTACTCGCGAAAACATATTTGTTACCGATTCTGATATATGTATGTATGTGAGGTTTTCACCTGTTGCGACTCAGAAAGTAAACGAAGATTAAACGAAGATTAAAATTCAGTAGATTTAATAGAACTAAAAATATAATTCAAATCAGGCATCATAGATTAATATCAGAATGGCAATTTTATATTAATGCTATTCGTCCTTGGAACATGCTACCAGTAAACATTAAAGACATAAGCAACGCACGTTTTTTGAAGAAAAAATTATTTGAACTATACTCGTAAAAGTAATATATGTATTGTTTTTTCTTTTTTTTTTCTATTTTTTGTATTATTAAAATATTGTTTATTATTATTTAAAAATTCTGTACTGTTTTTGTTTATTTAACTAAACTTACTGATATAAATTTTAATTAATGCATTTTATATTATATTTTTTATTTTTAATTCATAATTATTAATTTTTAATTTTTGATTTTTAGTTTTTATTTTTAATTTTTAATCTTTAACTTTTGCTTTTTAATTTTTAATTTTTGATTTTTAATTGTTTAATTTATGATTTTTAATTTTTAGTTTTTAATTCTTAATTTTTAAATTTTAATTTTTAATTGTTATTTTTTATTTTTTTTTTTTTATTTTTTTATTTTTAATTTTTATTATTTTAATGTATTAATTACATCTGAGACTCTTATTAACAATTTTGTTATTATTTTCATCAAAAGCAATGTCAAATTATCATATTTGTCCTTAATGTACCCCTGTGTTGTTTTAAAACTTCAGTCTTGTTACACAGGCTAACAAATAAATAAATGAATAAAAAAATATACATATATTAAATAATAAAATAATATATATATATTCTATAACCGCATGTTAGAAATAAATTGGTATATGATTTTATTTATACAAAACTCTGCAATATTTTGTTTAAGGGAAAAAACATTTCTTTTGCATTAACAAACAGAGTGTCACTTCACTTTGCGCAGCGTGACTATGCCACAGTAGATGTCGCCACAATTTTTGTTCAAATTAGCTTTGCAAAAGTTATCTCTATTTTAAAATTAATGTCAACAGTTCTACATAGTTATATCAAGTTATTATTCTGCTTTACCTACAAAATATCTGATTGCGATTATATATAATTTTTAAAAATTGTTTATAATTACTAAAGCATTATATTTCACATAAATACAAAATTGCACCTTTTAAGTTTTCCATTCAAAATTAAGAAAATATCAATTCTAAAAACTGGGGTTCAGATTTCCAATTATAAATTAGAAAATGTCAATTGAATTTCAGAAAATCATATTAAAACGTCGGAAATAATAACTTGAAATTTAGAAGACATCAATTGAATTTTAAAAATATAAATTTTATTCTTTAAACACAAATTGAAATTCAAAAAACACATTTAAAAATGTTTACATTTAAAAAAAATATTGCCGTTCAGGAGACATTAATAGCATTTCAGGATAAGAAAACATTAATTTAAATTCAATGAAGCTTAGAAAACCTCAAATGATATTTAAGAATTGCAAACATAAAAATTGTTACATAAATAAAGCGCAATTTGCTGAGAATGTTATTTTTATATTATTTTTAACAATTTTTGTGGATGAAAATTTGAAGTTTGTCAGAAAATAAAGATAACAAATTATCTCATTTTAAATTTTTGGGACATCCGGTTTTTTGCGTTTGGCATCCCTCATCCTTCATGATTTTTTTTTTTAATATACAACTTTATTTACAATCTATCCATTTAAGGATAATAAGCAAATTCATATAATAATATTAACATCAATTATTGAACTCCAATGAAAACAACAATATACTACACTACATTGGTTAACTTATTTTACAAGTATTTACAAATAGAAGAATATTGAATATTTTCATCAAAACGAAAAATTATATATGTCTAAGTAATTATATTCGAAATGGTAGATCAAGAACATGATGCCTTTTAAGTCTTCGGACCTCATTCGTGTCATCTAGCAGGGATATAGCCAGTAAATTTTAGTGATTACTTAATATGTGTAAGTAGTTTTCGCTGAATCGATTAAGTTCATCTTTAATCATGGGAACAAATAGATCGTTGTGAATAGTTTTATTTGATACAAACCATGGTGCGTTAACAATTGACCTTAAAATTTTTGATTGATATCGTTGTAGTATTTCAATATTGGAATTTCTAGCTGTTCCCTAGAACTGTATTCCAAACGTCCAAACTGGTTTGAGTATAGTTTTGTATAATATTATTTTATTTTCAAGACTTAATTGAGAGTTAGGTCCCAACAACCAATAAAGGCGTTTGAATTTTATGTTTAGATGTTCTTTTTTAGTTTTAATGTGGGTTTTCCATGTTAATCTTCTATTTATATGTAATCCTAGATATTTTACACTATCATTTTGTGGAATATTTGTGTTATTCAGAGATACCCTAGGACAGTTACCTCTACGTAAAGCGAATGTTACTTGTACTGATTTATCAGTGTTCACTTTAGTATTCCACTTGTTTAGCCATATTTCAATACATTGAGCTCATTTTGAACTATATTCGAAGCTTCATCTTTACATAAGCTGGAGGCTAATAAAGCTGTATCATCTGCATAAGTCGCGACTAGGACGTCTTCAGTTATAGGCATATCCGACGTAAAAATTGTATACAGGATTGGGCCCAAAACACTGCCTTGCGGTACACCTATTCTTATTTCGTATAAATCTGATGATTCATTGTTTACTTTTACATAGAAATGGCGTTCACTTAAATAAGACTTCAATAGCAAGTAAAATGGTGTAGGAAGTAGCTTTTTAAGTTTGTAGTATAAACCAATGTGCTATGCTTTGTCAAAAACACTCCAGAGAAATATTTCTTTATATAAGCTGGAGGCTAATAAAGCTGTATCATCTGCATAAGTCGCGACTAGGACGTCTTCAGTTATAGGCATATCAGACGTAAAAATTGTGTACAGGATTGGGCCCAAAACACTGCCTTGCGGTACACCTGTTCTTATTTCGTATAAATCTGATGATTCATTGTTTACTTTTACATAGAAATGGCGTTCATTTAAATAAGACTTCAATAGCAAGTAAAATGGTGTAGGAAGTAGCTTTTTAAGTTTGTAGTATAAATCAATGCGCCATACTTTGTCAAAAACACTCCAGCGAAATATTTCCCCTTTTCTAAAGTATCCATAATGAAAGCCACTATTCGATGGCATTGTTTGGGCGTGCCATGTTTTTGTCTGAAACCGAATTGATATTCAGGTACGATGTCAAATTTTTCAAGTACTGATTTTGGAGAATGTGACTAGCAAGCTGATTGGTCTGTATGATGATATACTGTTTTCAGGTTTATTGGGTTTGGCAACCATTATTATCTCCGCACACTTCCATTGGGATGGGAAATGGTTCAATCGGAGAATAGAGTTGAAAATAAGTGCTAAGAATATAATTCCTTTTTTGGGCAAAGATTTAACTACTAATCCATTAATACAATCATAGCCCGGAGACTTTTTACCATTTAACTTATTAATTTCTACTTGAACTTCATGTGGTGATATATGATTAATAGGCCAATCCATTGGGCACGGGCTATCTAAAAATTTCATTATTTCATCAGCATAAGTACTGTTACTAATTATATGTGGTTCAAAGGTATTTTGTAAGTGTAAAGCAAATGCGTCTGCTTTATCTTTGTCTGTTTTGCACCAAGAACCGTTAGCATCTTTTATTGGTGTATTTCGTTTGGTGGGTCGTTTTAAATACCTCGTTGCTTTCCATAGAGAATATTCATCATTTTTTGCAGCGCCAAGATTTCTGAGAAAATTTTCAAGTTGTTCATTTTTCAGGTCCTTAGTTGCTTTATTAAAATTTTGCTTATCAACAGGATTCCTACTATTCTGCCATATTTTTCTTAATCTTCTCTTATTTCGTATCATCTCCCTGATTTCAGAAGATACAGCAATTTTGTTGACATGGTTATGTACAACTGGTGTAGATAAGGACCCAGCTTCGTGTATTAGGTGGTTGAATGTTTCAACAACACCATCCAGTTCTTTTGTGGATTTTAAGGAGATGTTTAAATTAACATTTCTGTCAATCCAAAGACTGAAGGATTGTAAATCAGTCTTTGAGCTAATTATTTTGTATTTTTGAGAGTGACATTGGAGATATGTATTAAAGTTAACCAAAAGTGGAGAGTGGTCAGAACTTAGTTCATCACTATCTGTTATGTGAAGAAATTGACTCGAAATTCCAGAGTAAACAACAAAATTCATTAAATCGGGTACCTTACGTGGTTCTGTGGGCCAATATGTTGGTCTTCCTGTTGATAAGACAGAGTAGTTTTGTTAATAATGCATTTATATTGTTCTTTTCCCTTAGGATTACTTAATCTGGATCCCCACCATTGATGCTTTGTGTTGAAATCACCACCGACCAGAAACCTAGGCCCTAGTCTACTGAAAAACTCTTTAAATTTATCGCATTTTACTGCAAATCGTGGAGGAAAATAGATAGCGCAGATTGGCACTTTACTTAAGTCACTTTTAACTTTTATACAAGCAGCCTGAAGAGATGGTTGATTGATTATATCAGAAATTTCATATTTTATTGAAGATTTGATTAGTATAGCAGATCCAGTGCGTGCTTTATCATGAGGGTGGTCGGCTCTTATTATATCATAACCTTTTATTTTAAAAAATGTTCGAGTTGTAAAATGAGTCTCGGACACTAAGAGGATATCAATAAAATTTAGTTTAAGATATAATTAAATTTCATGATTATGGTTAGAAAGCCCATTGGCAATCCATATTGAAATACGATGAGTTAATTGCATAACTTTGTTATTAACGCAGTCATCATGGTTAATAGTTTGTTGGTTAGTTCTATTTGATTTTGTAACAAATCTTCAATTTTCTCAAAAGGGTTATGAGTTGTATATTGTTGATTGTTTCTTAAAACATCAGCGTATGAAAAGTTATTGTTATTTGTATGTGTGTTGTTATTGTCTGATGTGAGGTAATACTCATTATTGTGTGCATATGTTCTAGGCCTACGAATGAAGTTGTTATTTTCCAACTTTTTCCTTAATATCTGTCTGTAGATTCGACAACCCTTATAATTCGCTGGATGGCTTTCTAAGCAGTTAACACAACGTGCTGGAGTATCGTTCGTTTTTGTACATTCAACAGTAAGGTGACCTAATCCACATTAAACACAATTTACTCGTTTTTTACAGTATGTTTTTGTATGTCCAAAGTCCTGACAACGGTGGCATTGAACTATATCATTAGTTTTTTTTTTGGCGGTACAACATTCACAATAGCATTATTAATATGTTTAATGTCGTAGATATTCTTATTGTTAGTATTTGGTTCGAGATCAATATAAAACATGGGAAGATTTGCACCTGTAATTCTACTACGAATGTTCATAATATTCCTAACGTGGTGACCTAGATTATCAATAGCTAATTTAATGTCTTCAATAGGTGTTGAGTGATGAAGGTTTTTAACAACAACTCTATATGCTCTTTCCTGTTTCGATTGATACGTATGAAAATTCAGTTTTTTTTATCATTTAGATGAGTTACTAACATTCTGCAGTGTTTGATATTTTTTACCATTACCCTAACTTGACAATCTTTTAAAGTTTTGTAGTTAAATTCCGAAGATGGGATTATTTTTAAAAAGCTTTTAATCATAGCGCTTATATTAGCAACATCTGGTATTATAGGTGGAGGTTTTGGTATATTATTTTCTGTTTGTTGTTCATCGTCATCTGTGTCAGAATCCTCAGCATCATCATCAGTGAGAGCAGGAAGCCGGTTTTCACTTGAATTGTTGTTAGAAATTTTTGTTGTTGTCTTGTATTTTTTACATGCATAGAAGTACTAGCTTCAGTATTATTGTTTTTGAAATTGTCGTTGCTTGTTTTTACTATGTTAGCACTAACATTATTTAATAACGAACCATTTGAATTATTATTGATATTTTGTTTTTTATGTTTAAAAATTTTTGGCGATTCATTTAAACGCCGTTTTCGTGCTCTAGGCGAAGCAACTATCTGCCAGCTCTCGTTCTTTTCTTCACTTTCATTGTCATCATCCATGATGATAAACAATGTAAATTGTTTTTAGTTTCAAATATTATTGTTCTTGCAACAAGACAATTGATTTTAAATTTACACAATTTTCACTTTAGAGAACACAACTATTTTTGGTACGTGCGTACGAATTTAATTTTTAATTAAGGAAAACGAGTTTTTAAAAAAAGAAAATAATTTTATTAGCGAAAAAACAACTTAACTCAATTAGGCGTTCTACCAGACTGATTTTACAATTCTTTTCTTTTACTTATTTGCTAAATGTCTTTTTGCATAATTAACAATTTTTATTTTATTTACTAACTTCTTAAAAGTATGTAATTATTGTATTGTCATCAAAATAATATTTTTTATATTGTGAAATCAATATAAAACTGTTTATTAAATAAAATTGAAACTAGACTGTTGAATAAACAAAATTAAATTAAAATTATGGATTAATTAATTTGATTTGTTCAGCTTGAGGTCATAAAATTTTTAATAAAATAAACAAAAAAGGTTTTTTTTATGTTTTAATTTTATTAATATTTTTTCTTTTTATATATTATTTGACCCAATATTTCTACCGAATTTTCCGATCATCATCAGGGGATCTGTTGTTAAATAAACAAAGTAATAATGACAAAACATTTTTTTATATAATTACAAAAATATTATTTTAAACACTAAAAACAACTGATGTATAAAATAAAAACAAATGTACTTACATAAACAAAAAGATAGTGTTCCGCGAAAAAAAACCAAATAATTATCCTTGGTACACTTCCAAGCTGTTGTCACCTACTGTTTTGTTTTGATAAATATTTGTCTATTGTGTGTCTGTAAATTTGGGCGCAATTATTATATGGAATTAAATCAAATTAAAGTGAAATTGTTGACAATGCAATAATTAGGGTTCACTAACTTATGGTTCAACAACATTACCAATGTTATTTAAGAATTCGTCGAATTTATCTAAAGTTTTGGTAGTATTTATATATGTAACTACTCCCCCCTTTAGATTAGAATTCTCCTGAATTCTTTTATTTTTATGTATTTTGGTCTAATGAAAAGAACAATAATTATTACAATAACAATTAAAATTATAATAATATAACATCCATATGTTAAGTTTGTGTGATATTTTAATTCTTTAATATTTCTTACATTATATTGGTGTTCTTTTGTAATTTCTTCAAATGAAATTTTATGTGTAAAATTTTGAGCTTTATTTGTATTTTCAATTACTTTTCTTTCTTCTATAGTTTCTGCAATATTTGAAAAATAATAATCTTTTATTTTGATTGAACAGTTATTGAAATTGATTAAGTAATTTCCATTAAAAATATTTTTTTTCATGATTACAAGTTTGGTTTACAGTAGTATTTATTGCATTTTTAATTAAAATTGTATCTATATCTAACTGTAAAATTTCCAAATCTCTATTTTCTATTAATTGATAATTATTCTTTATTATACAGTTGTTACTCAGTTTTAAATCTTTTAAGTGTTTATTTTCTTCAAATTTATAAGTGTTATTTTGAAATTCAAAAATTTGTTCTATGTTTGAATCTATTTCATTAAAATCAGTATTTGGTAATGGTACAATAAATCTTAACTTAACTGTTATAAATGTTTTGAGTATTTTCATTCCAAAAATAAGATAAGAATTGTTAAAAAAATGCTGTTCCAAATTGGATATATTTTAATTTGTTGTAATCAATTTCATATTTTCTTATTTCATTGCTAGTTAAAATACTTGGGTGAACAATCCATATTTTGCTGAAATCACATTATCTTGTTAATGTTCTATTTTATTTTTTATTAATTGTACATTTGTCAGTTGTTCTAAATATATATTTTTATTATCTTCTTTTTCCAAAAATTTATTTATTGAATTTAATTATTTTTCTATTTTCTTTCTATCATTTGATATTACAATTTTTAAATGTTCTAAAGTTACATTTAAATAATCATTATTTGATATTTGTTGGTCATTATTTTCTGTAAGTTAGTCAATATTAAGTAAGTGCTTTTGTATATTCTGTCTGTCCTCTTCGTCCATAGTGCCAAATAACCATTTTGACATACTTCCAATTCCGTTAATGAGGCCACGTCTTTGTCTATTTTGTTTTGGTATTAGGGTCATTAATTTATTTCTGGCATCTAATAGTTCTAATTCAAGTGTGTCTTTATTATCTATTTTCAATAAAATTATGTTGTCTGCTAGCTTGTCTAAATTCTCTTCTATTTCGTTAAGATTACTTATGTGTAAAACTACGTCTGAATAGTGAACGATATCCTGGTCCCGCATATATATGTCCATGTAGCCTGTTTGTTCCGCTAATAGTTTTGTGGTCATTATCCCACTAGTCGTCGGAGTCCATAATAACACCATCAGTATTGTCAAAAGCTGAAAATTTTAATGGTTTTTTAATGTTGCAAGGATGAATATTTTTCAAATTTTCCTTCCTATACTTTGGTTGTTCCTTGTCCCTTCCTTCTGTTCGATTTTCCTCATAATTCTCTCTATTTTTATTCAATTTATTTATGATTTTGTGTTTCGTTGTTTCTAAATTCTTTTTCACCATCTCAAGATCCACTTTTTTATTATGTACTTCGTTTGGTGTAAATTTTGTCGCTGAATGGAATCTATCATTATAATTTCGAATGGCTTTCTGTATTAATTGTTTGACTGACAACCCTTTTTCTAATTTATAAAAAATTCTAAATTCGTCTGCTATCGTATTATGAAATCTCTCAATATCTGCATTGCCCGTATGGCTGTTGGGTTTATTAAGGTGAATTTCTATATTTTCATTGTCCAAAAATTCCTTTATTCTTGCGGTTTTAAATTCATTGTCTGCCAGTATCTTTCCAGGTTTTCCCATTTTAGCAAAGTGATCTTCTAATTGTTCGATAATTGTTATGTGGTTTCTATCGTTTAGCGGGTAAACCGCTCCAAATTTTGAGAATTTATCAATTACCGTTAAAAAATGATTTCCCTTCATAACGTAGGTTTCTATATGTATTATCTCGTTTTTTCCTGGAGGTGTTTCTGTAATGGAAAATTTTGGTTTAATTGGTCTCCTATCATACTTTACTTCTTGGCAAATTTCACACTAATTAATTACCAGCTGAATTAATTCCTTCAGTTTTGGAGAGTATATTTTGTTCTTAATCAGATAATATGTTTCTATTATGCCTGAGTACATACTTTCCATAATATGGTAGAGAGATATTTGTTTAATTGCCTCTACTCCGGTTTCTATATCTTGTGCCCGCATAGTGCATTTAATAAATTCTATTTGTTTGTCTTTAGAGAACATTTCTATTAACTTTTCCTGAACTGTATTATAACTATGTTCGGACAACTCCGAAAATATTCCTATTTTCCCTTTTGTAATATATTTTCTAAATATTTCTCCCAATCTATTAAAATCTGCCTCTGCTATAAAAATAATGCTTTTGCCATGTACAATTTTCATTTCCTCAATCTTGTTATTTGTTAATATAATTTGTGTTTTATATTTATTAACTATTTCCTCTTTAATATAAAAATTATCCTGCAAATTTTCTTCTGCTGAATGAGCTGTTGCCATAGATACATTGTCATCTTCTATATTATTTATGTTAAAATCTGATTCATTATCTCCTTCTTCCCGAATGTTTTTCTTATCTTCTTGTTTTTCTTCATCAATATTTTCTATTCTACTTAAAAAGTCTGCTACTCTGTTCTCCTTTCCTTTTATATATTCTATCTCAAAATCATATTCTCCTAATTTCAGAAGCCATCTTTGATGCCTTGGAGACATATCTTTTCCCTTATATTTTGAATGTAAAAACTTAATTGGTTGATGATCAGTTAGAATTTTAAATTTTCTCCCATAAAGATAAGGTCTTAAATAATTAACACTCCATAATATGGATAAAAATTCTTTATCTCTTGCTGAATAGTTTCTCTCATGATTATTTAAGGTTCTGGATGCAAAACATATTGGATGCCCTTCTTGTGACAAGACAGCACCAATTGCGTAATTGGACGCATCCGTGGTAAGAGTAAATTTCTTTTCAAAATTCGGATATCTAAGAATTGGAAGTGATTTAATCAGAGTTTTCAATTTTTCGAATGCTTCGATGTATGTTGGGTCTTTAATATTTATTTTTACACCCTTTTTTAAATATTTCGTTATCGGCTGCGCTACCTTAGCGTAGTCCCTAACAAATTTCCTGTAATAGCCCGTAAGCCCTAGAAAACTTTTTATTTGTCTTTCAGTTTTGGGAATCTCTAATTCTTTAATAACTTTAATCTTCTCTGGATTTGGTTTAAGCCCTTCACTTGTTAGAATGTGATCTAAAAACTGAGTCTCTTTCTTCATAAAGTTGAATTTGTCAATTTGTATTTTTAAATTCGTCCGTTCCAGTACGTTAAATATGTCTGTTATAGCCTTCACATGTTCTTTTAATGAGGTACTAAACATGAGAATATCGTCAAGATATATAACGCAAGTTTTATTTATGTAGTCCCGTAATGTCTCGTTCATTAATCGCTGATATGTCGCCGGTGCGTTTTTTAGTCCGAATGGCATTCGTGTGAATTCATAAAGTCCCTGTGGTGTTACAAAAGCTGTTTTTCCCTATCTTGTTCCTCAATCAAAATTTGGTGATATTCCTTAGCCAAATCTAGTGTCGTAAAATACTGAGCTCGTCCTAGTTTGTCTAAAATTGAGTCTATATTTGGAAGTGGAAATTTATCATCTATTGTCACCTCGTTTAGTTTTCTGTAATCAACTATAATTCTATATTTTTTCTGTCCTGAATTATCTACTTTTTTGGGCACTACTATTAAAGGACTCGAATACCTAGAACTACTTTTTCTAATTATTCCCTATTCTTCCATTTCTTTTATTTGTCTTCTAACTTCCTCTTCGTATTGTGGAGGGTATCTATATAATTTAGAGTTTATCTGTTCGTTAGTTGTCGTCCTTATTTCTTGCTTTATGTCCATTGTGCTAGTCAACTGGTCTCCCTCCTTAAAGAATAAATTTTTAAATCTTCTCAAAATGTTCGTTATTTCCCTACGTTCTTCTTCATTTAAATGGTCCAATTGAAATGGTCAAATTTCAATATTTTTATAAGGATTTTCTAAAAATTTACTAATTTTCCCATTAATAGAAATATATCCATCTATCAAATTTTTTATAGTATAAAAACAGTTTAATAGGTCAGTCCCAATTATAAAACGGTACTTTCGACCTTTAAGTTCAGTAATTTTCCATTTAATTTTTGAATGAATTGGCAAATTAAATTCATTAGGTGCATTAGTTAGCGCCTCGTATCTAATTGTATCTTTCCCGGTTATTGTGCAAAAATTAATTGGTTCTTTTAATAAAATTTTTTCAAAATAATTTATATTTCTATCTATTAAACTTATTCTTGCTCCCGTATCTATTAATGCAATGTACTTTTTTCCATCAATCGTAATTTCTATCGTGGGTAGACAATCCGATGGGGTGTTCGAAAAACTGATCCTGGCTTTGTCCGAGTTGACCTACGTTACATTGACATATGTTTGGCTCAGAGTGTCCTGCTAATGGACCATTATCCTTCTCCCTACTGTCACCTTCCATTGACCCGTTCTGGTTTTGCCAAGGTTGATCCAAGCGATATTGGCTGAATTTTTGCCTTGGGTTTCCATTTGTTCGATTCGGTCTTGCCTAGGTTGATTCCACCGATATTGGCCGGAATTTGGCCTAGGGTTTCCTACCTGAGCGAACTTCTGGAAATTATTTAGCATATTATTATTACTGTTATTCTGAACTCTATATCCTCCCGAGTTATTAAAGTTCCTACTGATATTATTGTCAAAGTTATAGTTATTGTTGTAATTGTTCCGTCTAAAATCATTCCGTTCCATGTAATTTTGCTGATTATATCCCTGATTAAAGTTACTATTATAATTTGTCCTTTGGTTATAATTGTTTCTATTCTGTGTCTGATTTTGTCTAAATGCTACGTCTTCTTTAGTCCTAAATTTTCTATATTCCGGTCTAATACAACTATCCTCGAATCTTCGTATAGTCAACATTTTCAATATGTCATTAATGTTCGTTTTTTCATAAATTTTGTCCAACAATGTTCCCTGTGTCATTTCCTTTACAGTATTTACCAGTAAACTATCAATATTCGAGAGGTCTATGTAGTGGTCATTCCTGTAGTAAACAGTCAGTTCGTCCGCTTTATCTATATATATAAAATGGAATGTGTGTTTGTTTATTTGTTTGTTTGTACCTTATAGGAGACCAAGCCTCTGGACCGATGTTCCTGAAATTTTCACAGCATTTTACTGGGACTCTGGCATGATTAATAGAGTACTTTTTTTCGACCACGCCCACTTTTACGCCCACTTTTTTAAAATTATGTAATTGCTCCCATATAGTTTTTAACAGATTTACTTCAAATTGTATACACATTATACTCCAGGCGAGGTGGAAATAAACATTTCTTACGTCGTGCCCCCTTCCACGCCCCTTTTCATGCCAAATTTTGTTGGAGTACTATAATAGTGAAAGTATTGTGACTTTGTTTGAGTTCATAAGTTATTAATGTGAGTAGGTGCCCAAAAAATGGGCGGGATCAGACTAATGGCGTGGCACCTCCTATACAAAAAATAGTTTTCTACAAAACGTATTCCCTGCTTTTTATTTCGTTATGGGGGTGTAGCGGAGCGCATCGGGTTACTGCTAGTATTTTATATTTTGAACTTCAATAATTAATTCGCTTACCGAATTTATCTTAATTTGGCTATCATTTTGTGGTTCAATATTCGGCCTGTACCTTAGTTTTAGTGTCTCCTTTATCAGCTGCCAATTATCTGGTTCCGGAACATTTATTATAGCATCCTTGGCCTGACCTTGAATTGTTCGGTAAAAGATGGTTCTTACTGCCTCCTTGTATAAAGTTGCGTTCGTTATTGTTGACAAGAGGTATTCGGTGCTACTAAAGAAGCTATTTACAGTTACTTCTCCTGTTCCAGTAAATGTGGGTAGAAGATTAACTGTTTTCATTATATGCTCCCTTAAGCTTCTATCCTGGCCTTGCTGCTGTTGTAGCTCAATATAAGCTAGCCTCATACTTTCTAGTTGTTGCTCCCGTCTGGCCAACTCCTCCACTAGGTTCACAGGGGACATTTGTGCTTGCTCCTGCTCCATTATTCTCTGATCAAAAGCCGTTTGTCGTTTGCTAGTCGTTGTGTCGGTTAGCTTCTTGCTCACTTCACTAGAGTTGTTTTTCGATTATATATATATATTTTTTTTTTCGTTATCCTTTTAGTGTTCGCTGCACCGTGGTGTCGATTTCAGAATTTTATCGTTTTCACTTCTATTGTTGATTTTTGATTTTATTCTTTATTAAAAGTTCACTGCACGGTTTTTAATGTTTACTTCACTGTGGTGTCGATTTTAGAATTTTATCGTTTTCACTTTTAGTGTTCGATTTTATTCTTTATTAAATGTTCACTGCACTGCGACTTTTGATTTATATATTCGTTCGTTTCACAGGATTCGCGATTTTACATGAATCCTACCGACTGCGCCAATTTAATTTTTAATCAAGGAAATCGAGTTTTTAAAAAAAGAAAATAATTTTATTAGCGAAAAAACAACTTAACTCAATTAGGCGTTCTACCAGACTGATTTTACAATTCTTTTCTTTTACTTATTTGCTAAATGTCTTTTTGCATAATTAACAATTTTTATTTTATTTACTTACTTCTTAAAAGTATGTAATTATGGTATTGTCATCAAAATAATATTTTTAATATTGTGAAATCAATATAAAACTGTTTATTAAATAAAATTGAAACTAGACTGTTGAATAAACAAAATTAAATTAAAATTATGGATTAAATCAAATTAAAGTGAAATTGTTGACAATGCAATAATTAGGGTTCACTAACTTATGGTTCAACCACATTACCAATGTTATTTAAGAATTCGTCGAATTTATCTAAGGTTTTGGTAGTATTTATATATGTAACTTACGCGACCACAGTCAAATGCAGACTATCTTTCATGATGACTTCAAAATTTGACTTCATGGTAGGCGAAGTAAAACCCAAACAATTTAAGTTCGATAATAATTCCCAGGTAGTAGTATTTGGAGTCAATATATGAAAATATATTTTATTAACATAATTTAATTCAAAATCAAAAGTTGGCATCCCTGGGTTACATTTTGTATTGTATTGTGTTATTTTGTGTTACCACAAAATTAAATAGAGAAAACTCCCTTTTAATTGTAAAAAAAAATTATTTTCCAAATATGCCAATATTTTAACAAAAAAAATTGAGAGAGCTTTTTCGCAATGAAGGTTAGGGCGAGCTATTTAGTTTGCAAAAACTTTAAATTAAACGAGAGGTTATATTATATAACCGGAAACGCATGCGTATAGGTATATAATCCTAAATGCATCCCGATCAGCAACCACGATGGGCAAAAAGAAAACACCGAAACGTGTTTTCTTTTATCCGAAATAATAGAAAACGAAAACGATCTTTCCTCGTTGGAGAGCGAATTACTAATTTGAGAAAGCTTTATAGACCAACTCTTGAAATAGACAAAAATCATCTGTTAAGCGGATCAACCCAAAGAATTTGCTGAAATAATTTGGTATTAAATTTAACAAATTGTTTACTTTTTCAAATATATTGTTTACATTTATTATCAATACTCAAACCGAGGTGGAGGGAATCAAAGATTCGGCACAGCCGAATTTAACACTCTTACCTGTTTTTTTTTTAATTTTTAATTTGATTTGGAATTCATTTTCAAATATTAAGATTAACAGTTAATTTATTTTTGAATTATAAAATTATATTTAATATTAATTTTAGTTTTATTATTAAAATTGCGTTATAATAACTATTCCATAGATTAAAATTAAAAAAATTATTTTAATTAGAAGACAAAACAAGTTCAGGTGCAAACGATTGCTGGCCAGTCAATCGCTTACATAATGCAGGAAATAGACGTTGCGACGGTTGGGCACGAGATTGCAACGTTTGTGGGGTCGTTGTATTAAGTTGTGTCTTGGTTGCACGAAAAATCAAAAAGTTTTGATTTTCTGGCAAGTTGTCCAACTCGATCGCAACGTTTGTGGGCATTTCATGCAACTTCATTCTATTTTGTGTTTATGTACGTAGTGGTCGTCATATCATTGATTGCCGGTATCATTAAAAAAAATTTATATCAACTATTTATGCCGGTTTTCTCAATGTATCGTCAAACTGCCTGTTAGTTACCCAGGACATAAATTTATTGGACCGATAAACTGCCGGTTAACAATTTTGGTTTTCGCCATGTACCGCCAAAAACATTATTTTCAGTTGGCAATGCCTCTCAAAATACGTATGAAAGTTGGGAGAATTATTTTCAGTTGGCAATGCCTCTCAAAATTGATATGAAAGTTGGGAGAATAATTTATCTGTACGATAAATAAATAATTGGCAGATGAGTGCCGGTTAGCTTTGCGACAAAATAGAAGCAAACCAGACATTGAGAAAACCAAATTTCTTTAATCGGCACCTTTTCGTTGGGATAAAAGATAATCGCCTATTGAGAAAACGGGCATTAGACTTGTATTTTTCATATAAGTAATAGCGGCTCTAAATGATTTTGTTATTTATGTGTTTATGTCTTGTAATATTTAATATTTTTATTAATCTTTAATGATTTAACTATCATCTCTGATATTTACTTCGAACAAAAATATCGATTCAATTAATTATTTATAAATATCTTTGTGTTCTAATGTAGATTTTTAAATTTAATTCTTAAACATAAAACAAAAACTTTTGAAAAAGACATAACTTTTTAAAGGATATTTTAAGAAAATTTATTTTAAAATATAATTTATATTTTTTAAAAATAAAAACACAAGTTAAAAAAAACATTGTGCCTGAGTTTTATTTGCCGTCGGCAAACGTGATTCAGGCGCACATATGCGATACCTGTTAACTCAACATGACTTTTTTCAAAATAAAGTTGTACAATGAGGTTGTATCGTTTGTGTGCAAAACACCCAACTTGATTACTAACCAAGTTGTACCAACCGTCGTAACGTCTATGGCCTGCATAAGAACGTTGTTTCTCCCTATTGGAATTTAATTTCCTATCCTATGTTGTACTAGTTTATTCATTTGTATATATAGGTTCTGGCCTTAATTTTGAATTTAGATATAATTTTATGATTTTAAATTTAATTTTACTTTTTAATCTAAAATGTTATGCTAACTTTAATATTAAATTTAATTTTAATATTTAATTGTAAAGTTTAATTCTATTATTTATAGTTTATTTATAATATTTACAAAAAGTTTCCTAAATAAGGAAATTTTTATGATCTACTAAATTTTCTTAGTCTATTCCGGTGTACCTTGACCATTTTGCCGTCGCCTAGCTATAAAGCACAATTGCCAAGTTGTCAATTTCCGCAACTGAATATGAGCCTTAAAATATATTCTCCAATTTATGTCCTGCACTGTTTTCTAGTAGAACTAAATCCCCTATTCGAATATCAATTGGTCTTGTAACCCTGTCATATTGTGACTTACTGTTAACCTTATTATCATTTATCATACTTATGGCGCGCTTTTGAGCCTGTTGAAGCCTACATTTTACCTATTTTTCATAAGCTTCCAAGTTATACAGTGGGTCTACACATTCGAATCAATAAATTTTAGGTCCGGGATGTTCCTACCAAAGACGAGCTCATATGGACAATAACCATGAACAGTGGATGGTGTTGTATTGAAGCAATACGTGACGTATTTTAACCATTCGTCCCAATCTGTTGTGTCCAATGAAAGGTATGATCAAACATACTCATTGAATGTCCTGTGAGATCTTTCTATTGTACCCACAGTCTGATGATGGTAAGCTGTTGAAGTGACATATTCAATGTTCAACAGCTGACAAAGTTCTTGCAGGGTCTGATTTTTGTACTCAGTTCCCATATTAGTTAGAATCCTATGCATAGGACCATATATTAAAATAAAATTTTCGAAAATTGCCTTTACCACGGTCTTAGCTTGCTTATCAGGAATAGGTATAGAGACTGAGTATTTAGTCAGGTCACATATAATGGTTACAGCGTACTCACTGCCATTATTTGACCTAATAAAAGGACCGATTGTATCAATAATGATGACGTCAAATGTCCGGGCAGGCGTCTCTGTTATTATCATTGGTTCCTTTGTTTTCGGTTGGGATTTGTTGGTCTGGCATTGTTCACATTTTGCAACAACGTAAATTGCTTTGCACATAAAAGCCACCAACAAAACCAACCAACAGTCATAAATACCCACCGTAGCGCAACACTACATGGAACGAGAAGAACATCTATGTCACAACAGTAAAGCATATACATACATTCAACCAAATATGAATAATGAACACCCAGCTTCCATATAAAAAAACTACACATCAACCACACATCATTTCTCAATACCTACATCACGGCAGCAGCAAATATACATTCAACCAAACATCAATAAAACTAAGCTCTCATACAAAACTACACTCACTAAGTAAACATCTACGTCACAACAGTAAAGCATATACATTCAACCAAACATGAACAAACCCAGCTCCCATATAAAAAAAATCATGTGAGTCCGATCACAAGGGAGATGTGTAAACATTTAATAATTAAAGAAAACATCAACATCATATTTTCCAGTGCATAAAAAATAAGTCAATTATGCTGTTTTCTGAAATTCAATTGATGTTTTCTGAAATGCAATTAATGTTTTCTGAAATTCAATTGATGTTTTCTGAAATACAATTAATGTTTTCACCAATTCAAATGATGCCTTTTGAAATTCTATTGATGTTTTCTGAAATACAATTAATGTTCTCAGCAATTCAAATAATGCTTTTTGAAATTCAATTGATGTTTTCTGAAATTCTATTTATGTTTTCTGAAATTCAAATGATGTTTTCAGAAATACAATTGATGTTTTCTGAAATACAATTGATGTTTTCTGAAATTCTATTGATGTTTTCTGAAATTCAATTGATGTTTTCTGAAACTCGAATGATGTTTTCTGAAATAATATTGATGTTTTCTGAAATTCTATTTATGTTTTCTGAAATTCAAATGATGTTTTCTGAAACTCGAATGATGTTTTCTGCATTTATATTGATGTTTTCTGAAATTCTATTTATGTTTTCTGAAATTCAATTGATGTTTTCTGAAATACAATTGATGTTTTCTGAAATACAATTGATGTTTTCTGAAATTCTATTGATGTTTTCTGAAATTCTATTTATGTTTTCTGAAATTCAAATGATGTTTTCTGAAACTCGAATGATGTTTTCTGAAATTATATTGATGTTTTCTGAAATTCTATTGATGTTTTCTGAAATTCAATTGATGTTTTCTGAAACCCGAATGATGTTTTCTGAAATTATATTGATGTTTTCTGAAATTCTATTTATGGTTTCTGAAATTCAAATGATGTTTTCTGAAACTCGAATGATGTTTTCTGAAATTATATTGATGTTTTCTGAAATTCTACTTATGTTTTCTGAAATTCAAATGATGTTTTCTGAAATTATATTGATGGTTTCTGAAATACAATTGATGTTTTCTGAAATTCTATTTATGTTTTCTGAAATTCAAATGATGTTTTCTGAAATGCAATTGATGTTTTCTGAAATACAATTGATGTTTTCTGAAATTATATTGATGTTTTCTGAAATTATATTGATGTTTTCTGAAATTCAATTGATGTTTTCTGAAATTTTATTGATGTTTTCTGAAATACAGTTTATGTTTTCTGAAATTCTATTGATGTTTTCTGAAATACAATTGATGTTTTCTGAAATATTAGATTGATGTTTTCTGAAATTCTATTTATGTTTTCTGAAATTCAAATGATGTTTTCTGAAATTATATTGATGGTTTCTGAAATACAATTGATGTTTTCTGAAATTATATTGATGTTTTCTGAAATTCTATTTATGTTTTCTGAAATTGAAATGATGTTTTCTGAAATTATATTGATGGTTTCTGAAATACAATTGATGTTTTCTGAAATTCTATTGATGCTTTCTGAAATTCAATTGATGTTTTCTGAAACTCGAATGATGTTTTCTGAAATTATATTGATGTTTTCTGAAATTCTATTTATGTTTTCTGAAATTCAAATGATGTTTTCTGAAATTATTGAAATGTTTCGGTCCTTTGAAACATTCGCTCATCTAAAGGAGCGTTTATTGAAATATATGTTTCTATATTTTTAAAGAAACATACGCTCATCTAAGAGCGTTGTTCGCTATTTATACCCTATACCACTATGTGGTTTGGGTATAATGACTTTGTGCTGCTGTTTGTAACAACCAAAAATATTTGACCTAGACCCATCTTTAATTATACCGATCGCATCAGAATCACTTTCTGAGTTGATTTAACAATGTCCGTCCGTCCGTCCGTCCGTCTGTGTGTCCATGTAAAGTTTGTAATCAAACTGCAGGTCGCAAATATAAATATATTTTGATGAAATTTGGTATATAAGCTTTTGTCGGCCATGGGATGAACGCTATTGAAATTGGTGAGAATCGGTCCATGTTCAGACCTAGCCCCCATACAAATTACCCATATGAAATCGACATAAATTGCCATAACATCCAAATTGTCATATAGATCTTACTCAAATTGGGTTTGTATGCATTCATTACATCCACTAATGCATAGTTCAAAAATGATCCCTTTGACCCCATATAGAGCTGCTTCCCGATCTTCACTTAAATCTATTAAAAAGCAAAAATATTGCACTGATTCTTCTCAAATTTTGTTTGTACATATTTTTGCAAAATACAAGAGACTTTACCAAACATGATCAGGATCGGTCCATTTTTGGACCAAGGCCCTTTATAGATATAGCATCCGATATGAACTTTTTCATATCTGCAGCCAAAAAAAATTAATAAAAACCCCACTCAAATTTGGTTTTTGCTTATTTTCAATGTCCAGTTAGTTGGGCCTAAGAGATAGGGTTTCTAAACGCATGGTATAGGGTATCGTATAGTCGGTCTAGACCGACTATAATTTTCTTACTTGTTTAAATAAAGCGAAGTGATTACTTTGATGTTTTGTAAAACAATCGTTGCTTTATTTGATTTTTCTTTGCTTAAAAAGCTACAATGAGATTCTTATAACTAGTCTAGTATTGCGTGACATTTAAAGTCACTCAATGATTTCTGATTATTTTAGGGTTCTTAATCTATATTTAAATCTATCTGAACTATATGGATTTGTATCAATATCTCAGCAATTTAGAAAGCATTTCTCTGTAAAGAATATAGTGCATTGAGTAACTTTCACGATTATTGAATATTACTCAACACTTCAAAATATTTTCAATGTAATATACTGCTTTGGTATTTACAATGTAACTTTAAACTTTTACTCTAATTGTTTACATTAAATCAAAAAAAAAAAACAAGTAAGAAAATTATAGTCGGTCTAGACCGACTATACGATACCCTATACCATGCTTTTAGAAACTGCATCTCTTAGGCCCAACTAACTGAACATAGAAAATAAGCAAAAACCAAATTTGAGTGGGATTTTTATTAATTTTTTTGGCTGCAGATATGAAAAAGTTCATATTGGATGATATATCTATGTGGGGACTAGGTCCAAAAATGGACCTATCCTGATCATGTTTGGTAAAGTCTCTTTTATTTTGCAAAAATATATACAAACAAAATTTGAGAAGAATCAGTGCAATATTTTTGTTTTTTAATAGATTTAAGTGAAGATCGGGAAGCAGCTCTATATGGGACCAAAGGGATCATTTTTGGATTACTCATTAATGGATGTAATGAACGCATACAAACCCAATTTGAATAAGATCTATATGACAATTTGGATCTTATGTCAATTTATGTCGATTTCATATGGGTAATTTGTATGGGGGCTAGGTCTGAACATGGACCGATTCTCACCAATTTCAATGGCGTTCATCCCATGGCCGATGAAAGCTTACATACCAAATTTCATCGAAATATATTAATATTTGCGACCTGCAGTTTGATTATAAGGTTTACATGGACACACAGACGGACGGACGGACGGACGGACGGACGGACGGACATTGTTAAATCAACTCAGAAAGTGATTCCGATTCGATCGGTATAATTAAAGATGGGTCTAGGTCAAATATTTTTGGTTGTTACAAACAGCAGCACAAAGTCATTATACCCAAACCACATAGTGGTATAGGGTATAAAAATGATCGTTTATTAATTTGTAGCTGACCTGGGATATTCATACATGTTTAGTCACACTTGTTATTTTTATGAGCACTTGTTGTACGCGCCTCCATGTCTAGAACTCAACACAATATTGGCTGTATAGTTGTGCATGACACATATGTGATGATGTTACACACATCTTCATTTATCTTTATTTATTTCATTTATTCATCTTTATTTGTTTATATTTTTTTGTTTATTTTTGTTTACTATATGCACATGCACATATTTATTTGTAATTATTTGTTTACATTTATTTATTTTTTTTTGCATATCTTTTCTTTTCATTCAACACATACCACAAAGTACACTAACCTTGGTTAAAGGGTTGAATTACAAAACAATAAATTATTGTGTAATTAAATATCACTGGAATGCAGAATGACAAATTTGTGAAAATTCAAATTGTGTCAATAACCCATGACAAATAGGAATGTCACTCAAATTTTGAGGGGAAAAATTTAAATTGATTATTGAACGTTTTCTGATTGGCTATTGAGTCCAACGTTCAAAAATCAATGAATTTGTAATATGCGAATGTAAAGAAAAGAGAAGACTATTATTTAAATTAAGTAAAAATATATTAAATTATAATGATATAAAAGACCAGCATTTTAAAATAAATAATCAATTATAATTCTGATTTGAAAGGGTTATAATTAAAACCAAACAGAGATTTTCTCTTTTTACTGGCATATTCTGCCAAAGGGTTCAAACATTGGCATAATCTGCCTACGTGCTGTATAAAAAAAGTGCATCTAGCGTGCACGCGGGAACTGCTTTGAGGAAAGCACTTGACAAAATTCCTCCTGAGATTGGTCCGGTTCTCACCCAATCTTAGTGTCCTTTTGTACACCCTCATACACTATATGGCGAACCTGCCAAGCTAACACTATATGGCGATCCTGCCCCCTCTTACACTATATGGCGATCCTGCCCCCATACATACACTATATTAAATTTAAATGCCACTATGTACGTAGATTGCTACAAGGCATACATTATATAACGGTCCAGCGATTTTTATATTATTTGGTGATCCTAGCTGGCGTCCCACCAACACTATATGGCGATCCTGCAAACACCGATCCTGTAAACAACTACACCACTATATAGATGCCTGCAAAGATAAATTGTGCGAAAACCAATACTGTCTACATCATCAATCAATTAATCCAATAAAGAAAAGATCAAGGGGCGGCAAGAAAACCAAGGCAAACAAACAGCGAAAAGAGCTAAGAAGACTTATCGCAATCAGCCAAGGGGAGCAGAAACATAAATTTTATCAACAATTACGGTTATTAGACTAGGATGAGTTTCTGGAAAAAGCTAGGAACATCAATAATGCTCATGCTGGCAGGGTATGAAGCAAACAACGTAATAGACAACGGAAAACAAACAACACAAATCATCGAGAAATTCGTGACAATACGTACACCGACTCCAGCAATCGAAGAAGATGACCACACCTTACATATAATATTAGTAATAATTTGTATTTTTTTTGCAATTATTTTATACAAAGTGCAACAGCACTATAAGAAATATGCTATTAAAGCGGCATCTAGGATTTGCGCCGCAAATGTTTAAAAATTAGATACTTTAGTTAAATAAAACAAATATTATTTTACCTTAAATGGACAAATTTAATATTATACAAGAACTTTTAAAAAATTTAAAAAAACAGCCAAATAGGAGATATACACAAAAAACAATTAAAGCTAAATTACAAGTAGTCAAGGAAATTAGTCAGGAAATAATAAGTGAAACTAAATTAGAAGAAAGGGAAAACATTTTGAAAACATTAGTAAAACTAGAGAAGGAAATAACAAAACTATTAAGACCAATGGAAAGAGAAGAACCCCAACCAGAGGGAGAAGAAAAAATAGAAGCACATATAACAGAATTAAAACCAGAAATAGAAAACAATACGAACATGGCGTCTTTTAATCTAGAAACGGCATTCAAGATAATCCCTGAATTCAAAGGTAATTTTCAAGAACTTAAACCATTTCTGACAATAATAAAATTAATATACGACACATTGAATGATACATCTAAACCAGTCTTAATAAATTTCGTAATAAACGTAAAATGTAGCTCAACGGTTAGAACGGCAATTGGTTCCGACCCATTAACAGATTTTAATTCCCTAAAAACAATGCTCACAAATAGGTATAAGAATAATCGAACAGTGAGTAAAATACAAAATCTACTTTCTAGATTTCAACAACGAAATGACTCAATAAGAACCTATAGTGATAAAATTTTGAAACTAATTGACGAACTAAACGAAGTGCAAATACAAGAGCTAAAGTTAGAAAATGAAACAGAAATACACAACGTGAAAAAAATAAATGAACTATATTCTCTTAATATATTCAAACAAGGTTTGAATGAAAAATATATAAGTACAATATTTGCTGCACAACCAAAAACACTAAATGAAGCAGTAACTTTAGCATTAAATATAGAAGCTCAAGTAGAAAACCAAGTTATGTTTTTTAGTAGAAACAGGAACAATACCTACAACAATCCTAACAGAAATAATCCAAATAGAAGGAACAATCAGGGAAGCAATAATTCCAATTATAACCAACGAAACAATAACACGGGTAGAGATTACCACAATTCAAATAGACATACTAACAATAATTATTCAGACAGCAGTAATAATAATTCAAATAGAAACAATTCCAACAGAAATTCGAATAGCAACTACCGTTACAATAATAATTCGAATAGAAATAATAACAATAATGGCAATTATAATTCAAATAACCAAAATCGACATAATAACCAAAATCGAAGGAACTATAACAATAGTTCACGAAACATACACGTGTTACAGGAAAACTCCCAGAGTCCGGAGGGGACTCAAGCGAACAATTAAATGCACCTTCCGGAAATAATAAACATAAAATATTTAATATTACGAATATCATTACAAATTATATAGAATTAAAATATAAATTAGATAACAAATATTTAACTTTCCTAGTGGACACTGGCGCTGACATATCTTTATGCAAAAAGAATGTTCTTAATATAAGTGAAACAATTAATGAAAATAATTGTTGTACGTTGTCAGGCATTTCAAATGAATCCATTACCTCGTTAGGTACACTTGATATGCATTTTAGCATATTTAATAAAAGTATTTCACACGAATTCCAAATAATAGAAGACGATTTTCCAATTATAACAGATGGAATAATAGGTCGCGATATTTTAAATAAACTATTAGCTAAAATAGACTATGAAACTTTTACTATAACTTTTGTTGTTGAGAATGAAGAATATACCATACCTATGAAATCAAAAGTCTTAAGAGATTTTTACATAACTATACCCAAACGTAGCGAAGTCATACATCAAATTAACGTAGATTTAACGGAAGACAGTTTGGTTCTAAACAAACAATTAGAAGAAGGAGTATTTCTAAGTAATTGCATCATTCCAAAGGAAGGAATTGCTCACGTAAAAATACTTAATACAACTGATAGAGATGTAAAACTTAGGAATATTGAACTTAACGTCGAACCAATTTCTAATTATATTTGTGTAACTGGAAATAAACGGAATTTTACTAGTACAGATAGAAAACGATTTGAGAAATTATTAGACACATTGAATATTGATAATATTGATAATTATGCTAAAAATTCTCTAAATGAAATAATTGAAGAATACTCTGACATTTTTCATTTGGAAGGAGACAAACTATCAGCTAATAATTTTTATACTCAACATTTGACTGTATCAGATAAAACACCTGTATATATAAAAAATTATCGTTTGCCACAGACACAGATAGAGGAAATTAATCAACAGGTTAAAAAACTGTTTGATGACGATATAATAGAAAATTCTACTAGTGCCTACAACTCACCATTGCTTGTTGTTCCAAAGAAGAACGATGGAGACAAAAAGGAAATGGCGACTTGTAGTTGATTTTAGACAACTCAACAAAAAATTAGTAAATGATAAATTTCCATTAACAAAATTAGAAGATGTACTAGACAAACTGGGTAGAGCGAAATATTTTTCAACCTTAGATATGACTAGCTCTTTTCATCAAATAATGTTAGATGAAAATTCTAGACATCATACCGCTTTCTCAACAGCAGATGGCCACTATCAATTTAAAAGATTACCATTTGGATTAAAAATTTCATCGAATAGTTTCCAGCGAATGTTAACTATCGCACTCTCAGGTTTAGATAGCAAAGCTTTCCTTTACGTAGATGACATCATTATTTTTGGATGTAGTTTAAAACATCATAATGAGAACCTAATTAATGTTTTTGAAAGATTGAGGAAATATAATCTGAAACTAAACGCAAGTAAATGTGTATTTTTAAAATCTGAAGTCGTTTATTTAGGTCACTTAATAACCAAAGACGGCATAAAAACCGATCCTGCAAAACATAAGGCAATTGAAAATTATCCGGTACCAAAAGATGCGGATGAAGTTCGACGATTCGTGGCATTTTGTAATTACTATAGAAGATTTATACCTCATTTTGCAGATTTAACTAAATGTTTGAATAATCTGTTAAAGAAAGGTCAAATATTCGTCTGGTCTGACGAATGCCAAAAATCATTTGAAACACTGAAATTGAAGTTAATTAACCCACCTGTTTTGCAATATCCAGATTTTTCAAAAACATTTGTGCTTACCACTGATGCATCAAACTATGCATTAGGAAGTGTACTTTCGCAAGATAACAATGGTAATGATTTACCAATATCATACGCAAGTAAATCTCTTCAAAAACACGACTTAAACAAATCCGTAATAGAAAAAGAACTACTAGCTATTCACTGGTCCATAAATTTTTTCAGACCATACCTGTACGGTAAAAAAATTTACAGTAGTAACAGATCATAGACCACTCGTTTCGCTATTTTCACATAAAAACCCATCTTCTAAACTGACGAGAATTAGATTGGATTTATGTGATTACGATTTTGATATAGTTTACAAAAAGGGCTGCATGAACACTAATGCAGATGCCTTATCGAGAATTCAAATTAATTCTGATATATTAAAAACAATGATTCCCACATGTGATGAAGAGGCAGTAGGCAAGAAATTACTACCCATCACAAGAAGTATGCAAGCAAGGCAAAATTTAATTCCTGAAAATAGAGACAGTACCAAAGATATTCATATATGGGAATGTACGTCCATTTCAGATGTCAACAATGTGCACAAAATGATGTTTTCTATGAAGTTAGAATTCGGTCAAATTAATAAAGTTCAAGATGATTTTATCATAGGTTTTAACGATAATCCTACATGTCTAGACATGATTATGGAGAAATTAATTACTTACATGAATAAAAATCGGATACGAGATCTCGCATTATCAGTAGATAATGAAATATTTGAACACGTGTCAATGAAAAGGTTTAAAGAAACCTACACGTCTATTTATAATAAAATGTTGAAAAGATTAAAGAATCTTTATTTGAATATTATTTTATATAAGCCTTTGCAGAGAATAGTAGATAAAGACATGCAATTAAATTTAATTAAAGAATATCATGATAGTCCAATTGGAGGACATCAAGGAATCAGAAAGACCATATTAAGATTAAAACAAAGATACATTTGGAAAAATATGAGCAAGATGGTTAAGAGATACATTAATAATTGTGATTCATGCTTAAAGAATAAGCAGTATAGAAACATAAAAGAAAAAATGCGAATTACTGACACACCAGATAATACTTTTGAAATAATTTCTATCGATACGATAGGTCCACTTAGGTTATCCAATAATTATAGATATATTCTCACGCTACAATGCGATTTAAGCAAATATGTTATAGCCTATCCTATGGAAACAAAGGAAGCTAAGAGCATCGCTCAAGTTTTAGTGGAACAATGCATACTTAAATATGGCACTTTTAAAATCTTGAAATCTGACAGAGGTACGGAATTTGCTAACCAATTACTGAAAGAAATATGCGACATGTTAAAAATAGAACAGAAATTTTCCACTCCCTATCACCACCAAACAATAGGTTCCTTAGAAAGAAATCACAGAGTCCTAAACGAATACTTATTGAACTTTACGGAAAATGAGGAATGGGATTGTTGGATTCAATACTACACATTTGCATATAACACAACTCCACACGTAGATACAGGGTACACACCTTTTGAGTTAGTATTTGGTAAATTAGCGAGACTACCCACAGACAAAATTACGGATAACAAGCCAGTCTATAATCTAGAAAATTATGCAAACGAGTTCAAAGCTAGAATAGCATCGGCATTAGATAGAGCTAAAAAATTAATTAAAATAGCAAAAGAGAAAAGAAAAATACAATATGATAATTACACTAATGTTAGCAACTTTAAAAAAGGAGATTTAGTATTAGTAAAATATGAAAGTAGGAGAAAAAATACTTGTCCTACTCATGGTCCATATGAAATTATAAATACTGAAAATGAAAATTCAATTTTAGATGTAAAAGGAAATATGAAATCATATCATAATAATACTTTAAAATTATATAAACGTAAATGAAAATGTAAAATTGTATAGATTGTTAATTACTACATATAAGAGCACATAGTAAACTTACTTATTTATATTGTTAATAAATAGATATAGAAATTACTTATTACATTTTTTTTTTATATAATATTATATCACAAAAACAAAATTAGAATAACCACTAAGTTTAAGAGAAACAAAAATAACATTTTTATTTTAAGTAATGAAATTCATGAATTTTCTAAAACCCATAAATTTCATCTTAAGGGTAGGGGTGTGATGATGTTACACACATCTTCATTTATCTTTATTTATTTCATTTATTCATCTTTATTTGTTTATATTTTTTTTGTTTATTTTTGTTTACTATATGCACATGCACATATTTATTTGTAATTATTTGTTTACATTTATTTATTTTTTTTTGCATATCTTTTCTTTTCATTCAACACATACCACAAAGTACACTAACCTTGGTTAAAGGGTTGAATTACAAAACAATAAATTATTGTGTAATTAAATATCACTGGAATGCAGAATGACAAATTTGTGAAAATTCAAATTGTGTCAATAACCCATGACAAATAGGAATGTCACTCAAATTTTGAGGGGAAAAATTTAAATTGATTATTGAACGTTTTCTGATTGGCTATTGAGTCCAACGTTCAAAAATCAATGAATTTGTAATATGCGAATGTAAAGAAAAGAGAAGACTATTATTTAAATTAAGTAAAAATATATTAAATTATAATGATATAAAAGACCAGCATTTTAAAATAAATAATCAATTATAATTCTGATTTGAAAGGGTTATAATTAAAACCAAACAGAGATTTTCTCTTTTTACTGGCATATTCTGCCAAAGGGTTCAAACATTGGCATAATCTGCCTACGTGCTGTATAAAAAAAGTGCATCTAGCGTGCACGCGGGAACTGCTTTGAGGAAAGCACTTGACAAAATTCCTCCTGAGATTGGTCCGGTTCTCACCCAATCTTAGTGTCCTTTTGTACACCCTCATACACTATATGGCGAACCTGCCAAGCTAACACTATATGGCGATCCTGCCCCCTCTTACACTATATGGCGATCCTGCCCCCATACATACACTATATTAAATTTAAATGCCACTATGTACGTAGATTGCTACAAGGCATACATTATATAACGGTCCAGCGATTTTTATATTATTTGGTGATCCTAGCTGGCGTCCCACCAACACTATATGGCGATCCTGCAAACACCGATCCTGTAAACAACTACACCACTATATAGATGCCTGCAAAGATAAATTGTGCGAAAACCAATACTGTCTACATCATCAATCAATTAATCCAATAAAGAAAAGATCAAGGGGCGGCAAGAAAACCAAGGCAAACAAACAGCGAAAAGAGCTAAGAAGACTTATCGCAATCAGCCAAGGGGAGCAGAAACATAAATTTTATCAACAATTACGGTTATTAGACTAGGATGAGTTTCTGGAAAAAGCTAGGAACATCAATAATGCTCATGCTGGCAGGGTATGAAGCAAACAACGTAATAGACAACGGAAAACAAACAACACAAATCATCGAGAAATTCGTGACAATACGTACACCGACTCCAGCAATCGAAGAAGATGACCACACCTTACATATAATATTAGTAATAATTTGTATTTTTTTTGCAATTATTTTATACAAAGTGCAACAGCACTATAAGAAATATGCTATTAAAGCGGTATAAAGCTGAACTTTATACCAGCTGTAGTAATGCCCTAATCGACCAGTGTATTATCTCTATTAATCAGCAACTCCATCGTATTTATACATGGGCAACGGCAAATGGATTAGAGATAAATCCGAAAAAATCAAAATGCATTGTAATTCAAAAGCGACTTTCCAAACTAAATATTACACCTAATATAATTATAAATAATCAGAAAATTGAAATCGTTAAATCTGCTAAGAATCTAGGTATTTTTTTTAATGACACTCTTACGTGGTCGAACCATATTAACTATGCCTGTGGTCGTACTTTCTCTATGACTAGAACTCTGTGGCAAACCCAGCACTGTACACCTATGAAAATAAGAATCCTACTTGCCAAAACTTATCGGATGCCTGTTTTACTGTATGGTTGTGAGCTATTTGCGAAATGTGATACAATTAGTAAAAGGAAATTGAACGTTGCATTTAACAACATAATCAGATATGTGTATGGACTTAATAGACGTTCTAATGTATCTTTGTTTTCATCGCAGCTATATGGCGTTTCTTTAGATAATCTTTTAAATATAAGAGTTTTAGTTTTTTTACATAAAATAGTGTATAACCACAAACCGGATCATCTGTACGACAAACTTTATATTTCAGATATAAGCAGGGGAAAAAGAATTAGATCAATTAGATATAAAAGTTTAATATCGGAGTGGCATTTCTACATATTCGCAGTATCTCTCTGGAATTCTATACCCCATAGCTCTCAACTTTTAAGTAACGCACGAAAATTTAAAGAAAATATTTTTAAACTGTTTTCGGCATAACAATTTAAAACATTAAATATTATTTGATATTATAATACATTTGATTAAATTAAATTTCAAATATTTCAACTTTATTCTTTAATTTTAATCTTATTGTTCTTTGCATTTTATATAAAGAAAATTTGTAATTAGTTATTAATTTATTAACGATTTTATAATTTTAAATACAATCAGTTCCATACTGCAAAATAAGACTTTTAGCAGTTCCAATAAATAAATAAATAAATAAATAAATAAATAAAACTACAAAATGCTACAAATCTTCTAACATCGTCAGCATTTTTTGGTATAGGATATTTTCTTATCGCATCAAATTTCTCAGGATCTGGTTTTATTCCTTTGGGTGTTATTAAATGTCCAAGATATACCACTTCAGGTTTTAAAAAACAACATTTACTAGCGTTCAGCTTTAAGTTATATTTCCGTAAATCATCAAAAACTTTTATCAAATTAGTGTTATGGTGATTGAGACTACAGCCAAAAACTATGATATTATCCACATAAAGGAAAGCCTCAGATTCCAAACCAGACAATGCTATTGTCAGCATGCGCTGAAAGCTGTTGGATGATATTTTCAGACCGAAAGGTAGTCTTGTGTATTGGTAATGACCATTTGGAGTAGAAAAAGCTGTATAAGGACGAGATTGATGGTCAAGTTCGATTTGGTGAAAAGAACTAGTCATGTCCAATGTTGATATTTTGCTCTACCCAATTTATCCAAAATATCGTCTAAACGCATTAAAGGAAATTTGTCATTCACAATTTTGTCATTTAACTTTCTGAAGTCTACAACTAATCTCCATTTTTTCAAATCTGTCTGCCCCTTCTTTGGCACTAATAAGAGTGGTGCGTTGTAAGGGCTTATTGATGGTTCAATAAAGCTTTTGCACTTGAGAATTTATCTCTGTTGTTTGTGATTGTGGTAATCTATAATTTTTGATGTATACTGGACTATTATCATTGAAATTTATTGTTTGTCTATAAAAATTGTTGGCAGTTAATTCTTCATCTTCCATGTGAAATATTGATTGATATTCTTTCAATATTGAGATAAGTTCATCTCTGTTCTCCTCATCCAAGTCATTTAATTCAAAGTTTTCCATTAATTTCCTAAATCTTTGCTGTGTACAATATTTTTCGTTCTTTATCTTGCCATATACGATATACGATAGTTTCTCAATGGTCTAGTTTCTACTTCCAAATTGTCTATTATAATTATATTCAGCCCAATTCAAAGCAAAAATTCCGCATGAAATATCTCACTTCTCCCTTTTCCCCTATTATGAATAAAAATTCCTTCGGAAAAGAAATTCGATGGGAAAAATGTAGTTATTCTCAATGCACTTGATTTTAGTTTTTTCCCTCAAAAAATTTCCCTTGCAAAACAGACGGGAGTTTACATAAAAATGTAAAAAGTACTTTGATAAAACAAAATTTAAATAAAAAAAATTAATATTTTATTGTTCATGTAGGTTGAAAACCACAAATAAAGCACAACCTCAACAACTTTTGTTAACTTTAATGAAATCCAGTTCAGGCATTGATTGCGTTTTCCATAAATTCAGCCCGCAATTGACTTCTAGCAATCTTTTAGCTATTTCGTTGTTGTTATTGTACAACACAAATTTCCTCCACAAGTGCTCGCATCATAGCTATGCTATTCATTTTTTATTTAATTTTTCTTTAAAATAAATTTATATTCGTTTGCACACACAAAAAAAAAATAGAAAATTTATTGTCAATAAGCAAAACACCTTTCTTCGAAATTCGATGATGCCACTTATTCATTTTTTTATTCACGCGGAATTTATAATTGGAGAATTTTTTTTTCGAGAAAATTATTTTCCATGAGAATGAAATTCCTTGAGAATATTCGTAATTTGGCTGATTGTCCGTTACATTCCCTATTCAATATTACGGAGTCCTCCTCCAGTTTAATATTAAATGGTATTACTATTTCACTTCGATGTGGTATTTTTACTCTATTTATCATAAAGGTATTATCATTTATTGGAACCACTATCATCTCATTATTAAAATTAAACGTCAACACATAGGTATCATAATCTATATTGCATTTATATTTTGAAAGAAAATCCCTTCCCAGAATTCCATCTGTTCTTATTGGGAAATTGTCCTCTACCAGTTGTATTTTCTGTGTTATAACACCATTGTCTACAATTATGTTTATATTTGTGGAACCCAGTGATTTAATAATCTCATCTGAAATTCCTGTCAAGTTGCAATAGTCATCCTGGTTTACCTCATAACTCGTTAATCAATCAAAAATGTTAACTCCTTATCTGTATTTTCAATACTAAATCTCACGTAGTTTCTGAGTTTGGATGATATGCTGTATACTTTAGTATTTTCTAATAATTTAACCCCACTGGAGACTGTATTCCGTCGGTCTCCGGGTTTTGTGCGTTTCCCTGAATTCTATTTACATTTCGATTTCTTGTATTGTAATTGTTTCTGTTGTTGTTGTTATAAACGTTCCTATAGCTAGTACGATTTCTGTTGTTGTTACTAGGGTTTGAAATTTTCGTAAAACACATGTTTGCAAAATGATTTACTTTTCCACACTTGTGGCATTTCGCACCTTCTGCGGGATATTTATTGCCATGATTCCTACCACAGTTTTTGAAAATCGATGGTCTAGATATCGTAGTGTTACGTGCTCTATTATATTGAGCATTCAGATATAATATTTGGCCTTGTTGTTTCCTTGACGAAACTTTTTCGGCAATTTTTAGAGCTTCTGCGAAAGTTGTAACTTGACTTGCGTCAATCGTAGTTATTATTTGCGGATCAGTTATTCCATTCACGAATGCGTTAAAGGCAACCTTACTGTTGCTATTGATTATAGCATCTCTATTTACCTCTCCCAGTTCGGCAATTTGTATTTCGTTCAATTCCGTAATGAGTTTCTCTATTTTTGTTGCAAATCCCAGTAAATTGTTATCTATTTGGATGGTACGCGTTATCTCACTTAACACAGTATTTGAAGATCTTGATGATTTATATGTCAATTTCAGTACCTCTATTAAATCATCAATGTTAGTCGGTACAGAACTTTGTTTTACTCTACTCTGAACTTTTAAATCCAACCTTGATTTAAAAATAAAATTATAAAAAGAATTGGCTTTTTCAGTAGCCACAGTCAATGATACTGTTTCCAAATTTGTCAAGAAATCTTGCAGTTCACCAGATCTACCCGAAAATTTTGGTACCAATTTGGTAATTAGCGACAATTCATTCATATCCAAATTAGTCATGATTGTATTCGTTATTATCTTTCTCTTAGAATGTTGTTCCAGTAATTTCAAAGCTTCTTCTTTAGCCTTTACAAAATTTTCCCAAGCTTCCTTACCGTCCAATTCTTCCAAATCTGAGTCTTTTATATAATTCTTGAATTTTTCCTCTAATTTTTGTATTTCTATATTTTTCTCCTTAATTGTCTCTAAAGTGTACGGTCTTGAAAATGACTTTCTAGCATTTAAAGTGATCTGTTCAAGAGCTTTCTGTGCTTCCATTTATGTCATGAAATGTTTATGTTAACGTAAAAAAATTATCTTCTATAGTTACTAATTGCTAGCATAAAGTCGAACCATTTTCTGTTTAAAACTATTACCATTGGCATTACTATTATCAAAAATTCAACCTATATATTTATCATAAATATTTCTGAACTTCATATTCAAATTCTATCTATACATTTTTATTCAAACAATGACAAAAATGTTTCTTTAATAGCTCTAAAATCTTCGATTTGTTCCTGTCCTAAATACGCTAATTTGTTTACTTTATACACAACTGTATTGGTTATGTATATTTTTAGTAAAATTCCTATTATATACAAAATTATTAATAATATTACAATAATAATGGTTACTTTAAAAAACTTCATATTAATTCAAAAATGTTACTATTTCTTTATTCTTAAAATTTTAATTGTTATTTGAAAATAACATACTTATTATTTAAAAAAAATTTTTGTTTCTTTTACTTTTTCAAAAAAAAAAAAATTTGAACTTTTCAGTTCTGCTTCGTCACTCGCTTATGGGTGTCTATTATCTTCTCGATCTCGTCGATCTTTACCCAATACTTGGCTGCTAAGTCCCACGGTGGAGGTGGCGATGAATTTACTATTCTTTTGAAGTTTGCCAACTCTCTTCTCTTGTTTACTGGAAATCCACCACGTCGCTTTGGTGGTTTTACCTTAGGGATGTTTAAAGGCTTCTCCGTTGGTTTTGGTCTACTTCTTTTCAAGTATTCCTCGATGGTTAATGGTCTAGGACCAACTTTATCATTGTTCATTATAAAAACTTCTATTTATTTATATATTGTCCCTACACCTTGTGCATGGGCAAAATCGCCTCCGCACCCTAATAGGTTCTCACTTAAGAGCACACTATTTATATTGTTTATGATTTTTTTTTTTTTTTTTTATCTTTTTCATGCACGTCATGAAACGGTTTGTTTCTTCTGCTGTTGAATTGGTTTGTTGCTTGCAGATCCCGATTGTCCTTTGGTTTGTTGCTTGTAGATCCCGATTGTCCTTTGGCCGGACAATCCTTCTAATCCCCGGCGTGGATTAGGTGCCTTTAGCTCAATCTAGGAGCTCTCTTCTCATTGCCATACAAGGCAATTTTGCAGGGTTGCCATGAAATGTTTCGGTCCTTTGAAACATTCGCTCATCTAAAGGAGCGTTTATTGAAATATATGTTTCTATATTTTTAAAGAAACATACGCTCATCTAGGAGCGTTGTTCGCTATTTTAAATAAAGCGAAGTGATTATTTTGATGTTTTGTAAACCAATCGTTGCTTTATTTGATTTTTCTTTGCTTATAAAGCTACATACAGATTCTTATAACTAGTCTAGTATTGAGTGACATTTAAAGTCACTCAATGATTTCTGATTATTTTAGGGTTCTTAATCTATATTTAAATCTATCTAAACTATATGGATTTGTATCAATATCCCAGCAATTTAGAAAGCATTTCTCTGTAAAGAATATAGTGCATTGAGTAACTTAAACCATTATTGAATGTTACTCAACACTTCAAAATATTTTCACTGTAATATACTGCTTTGGTATTTACAATGTTACTTTAAACTTTAACTCTAATTGTTTACATTAAATCAAAACAAAAAATGATCGCTTATTAATTTGTAGCTGACCTGAGATATTCATACATGTTTAGTCACACTTGTTATTTTTATGAACACTTGTTTACGCGCCTCTATGTCTAGAACTCAACACAATATTGGCTGTATAGTTGTGCATGACACATATTTTCATTGTTTATATTTAGTTTGTGTGTGACGTCATGCATACACTACATTATATTGATGGTTTCTGAAATACAATTGATGTTTTCTGAAATTCTATTGATGCTTTCTGAAATTCAATTGATTATTTCTGAAACTCGAATGATGTTTTCTGAGATTATATTGATGTTTTCTGAAATTCTATTTATATTTTCTGAAAATCAAATGATGTTTTCTGAAATTATATTGATGGTTTCTGAAATACAATTGATGTTTTCTGAAATTCTATTGATGTTTTCTGAAATTCAATTGATGTTTTCTGAAACTCGAATGATGTTTTCTTAAATTATATTGATGTTTTCTGAAATTCTATTTATGTTTTCTGAAATTCAATTGATGTTTTCTGAAATTCTATTGATGTTTTCTGAAATTCAATTGATGTTTTCTGAAACTCGAATGATGTTTTCTGAAATTATATTGATGTTTTCTAAAATTCTATTTATGTTTTCTGAAATTAAATTGATGTTTTCTGAAATTATGTATATTGATAATTTCTGAAACACAATTGATGTTTTTTGAAATACAATTGATGTTTTTTGAAAGACAATTGGAAAATGTTTAGATAAGAACATATCATAATTTTTTCACATATACAATCAGATAAAGTCACACCGATTTACACTTCAGCTCACACCGATGTGTTACGCTGTTTTTGCGATTGTATTGCGAAATAGAAATTTACCCCCCTGCGCGTATAGATGTTTGCACTTCAAAAAACTACACATCAACATATGCGGACAACCACACATCATTTCTCAATACCTATGTCACGGCGGCAATAAATATACATTCAATTAAACAACAACCAAACCAAGCTCTCATAGAAAACTACACTCACTAAGTAAATATCTACGTCACAACAGTAAAGCATATACATTCAACCAAACATGAACAAACCCAGCTCCTATGTAAAAACTACACATCAACATATACGCACAACCACACATCATTTTCTCAATAATAAAATACCTACGTCACAGCTGTAATAAATATACATACATTCAACCAAACATCAATAAAGCTAAGCTCCCATACAAAACTACACTCACTAAGTAAACACCTACGTCACAACAGTAAAGCATATACAGCGTAAAATGAGGTTGTGTGTGTGAGCGAACTACCCAGCAAACACGAAATCGAGCGTTTTAAGTTATGTCTGCACAACTGTCAAATTATGAAATGCCGACCACTGATATACATTCAACCAACTGAACAAAACAAGCTGCCTGCTAAAAATAATTATCAAGTGGTTAATGCAAATGATACATTCAATTCTTATTCAGTTCACGAATTTGTTTACATAAGAAGGCAAGGTTGGCCTGAGGATGGGAAGTCAGTTTTCGGCGCTAAAGCTGAGTGGTGAATTCTTTCTACAAGATATCCCCAATCTTTTGAAGACGATCGATACCGGTTGTCATCCATAATAATCCAGCGGCTTAACGGCTGACTGCTCCCGATAATCCAGCGGCTTAACGGCTGACTGCTCCCGATAATCCAGCGGCTTAACGGCTGAATGCTCCCAGATAACCCCGCTCTTATCATTACAGGTGGCCAAAACACAGTGCAGCTCACGACAGCAACTCTAGTCGCACCGCCGCCTTCTGTCGACTGCTGACGCTCTCTCGACCGCTCGCGCCGCCAATTACCTGTACGTCCGAGCCACGCCATCTACTGTGCCGCCATTTGTCTGCCAGTATAGTCGTGCCGCCAATATTATCAACATTTGCCGATCGGCGCACTCGAAGCACTAAATCGTGCTGCTTAGCCGAGTCACCCGCCTTGCTGCCGCCACCATCTGATCGATCACGCCGCCACCTGTCGGCCAGTAGTCGCACCGCCCGTCGACCGACGCACTCGAGCAAACCACTACGCTGACATCCGTCGGCCAGTAGTCATACCGCCTGTCGATCGACACATCCGAGTCAACCGCTATGCCGTCATCTGCCGGCCAGTAATCGCACCACCTGTCGACCGAGTCAACCACTGCGCCGCCATCTGTCGACCAGTACACTTGAGTCACCAACTACCGGCTAGCATAGTCACACCGCCGACCGACATAGTCGACCTCCCGATATACCAAAGCAGAACTGTTGTCAGTCACGTCTTCATACGTATAAATATATATATATATATACACAATTAACACTTGAATAAACTACTTTGTAACTAAAAGGTTTATAGTGTTTTTATTGCATAAGGTTTGAGGGTCCTTAGGCTGACCTTGGAGATGACTGAACTACCCCAGCCGTCGATCAAAATCCTTGTTATAATTTTCTTACGTAATTTCGGATGTCTCTGGACATTCCGTTCCAAAAATATTTTTCACCTAATTTTGCCGTCATCCTTGCTATTCCCGGATGACCACCGTATAACCGATCGTTATGCTGTTTCTCAAAATTTTATTTTTCTCTTCCTTTATTATTGTTCTTCTTGGCGTTAACGCTATTATTAAATTCTTCAATTGCTTGTTCGCTTTATTCTTAAATTCATTAATTTGGATCCGATCAAATATATTATCATTCAAAGTAAGTTGCAACTTCTTTATACCCTTTCTGTCGGTTATATTTTCCAACCTAGAGAAGAATTGACGTAAATCAATTTTCCCATTAACAACAAGTTCATGTATATTTATCTTTTCTAAAGTTGTTTTTCCTTTTCTAAGGTAATACCTCAGTGTTCTACCTTGCAGGTCAAACTTTAGGCGAACAATTTTCTTGACCTCTTTTATGGTCAATGTCTCATATATTTTTGGAGTTTCCGTTATACTGTCCTTTTTATTATCTGACTTTGTTCCCACCGCTGCTCTTCTCGATTTCGATCTTGTGGTTACCATGTAGACATTTCGGATGTTTTTTATATCATCGAAGTCTATTCGAGATAAGGCGTCAGCAGCATGTTTGTCAAGTACTCTTCGGTAAAATCATATTCTTCTAAATCTAACCTCATTCGCGTCAATTTCGGAGACGGATTCTTCATTGAAAATAAGTATGACAGTGGTCGATGATCGCTTCTTACTATAAATTTTGTCCCATAAATATATGGTCTGAAATAAGTAATTGCCCTGTGTATAGCCGCTAGTTCCTCTTCGATAGTAGACTTATTTGATTCACCTTTAGTGAATGACCTTGAAGCGTATGCTATGGTGAGTTGTATCCCATCGTACTCTTGTCTTAGTACGGCACCGCATGCATATTTGCTTGCATCTGTTGTAATACAAAATTTTTCATTAAAATTTGGATATTGCAGTATCCTAGGACTCACTAATGAATTTTTCAAATATTCAAATGCTTCTTCACAGTCTCTGCTCCATTCGAATTTCACATTTTTCCTGCATAGCCTCGTTAAAAGGCGAGCGTATTCCGCAAAATTTCGAACAAAGCGTCTATAAAAATTGCAAAATGCAACAAATCATCGGCATTTTTGGGGTTGAACAGCCTTGAATTATTTTGAATTTGCGATCATCTGGAAGGATGCCTTTATCTGTACATTTGTGCCCTAAATAAGACCAAAAAATTAGCACTTTTCTGGACGAAATTTAAGGTTATATTTTTGGCATGTTTCGAAAACGTCTGTTAAGTTTTTTAACATATGCTTTTCAGAACGACCTAATACAACTAAATAATCCATATACAAGAAAGCTTGTGCTGGTGATAGTCCAGTAAAAGCTATTCTATTGTCATCATTCTCTGAAATGAATTTGGGGCTATTTTAAGCCCATACGGTAAGCGTTTAAATCGAAATGAACCCTTATCCGTCGAAAATGATGTAATGTCTCTTGACTCCTCTTCCAGTGCAATTTGATGAAATCCAGTTGTTAAATCAAGGCCTGAAAAATATCTAGTTCTACCAAGTTGGTCTAGTATATCATCTATTCTTGATAACGGGAATTTATCTGCAATCAATTTTTTGTTAACTCCCCTATACTCTACTACCAATCTCAATCTCTTTTTCTCATTTCCAGCTATAGATTTTTTAGGAACTAATAAAATCGGGCTATTAAATTCTGAAGCTGATGGCTCTATTATGCCATCGTTCATCAACCTGTCCACCTGGTTCGTAATTTCCTCTTTATGCGCATGGGGTATCCTGTAGTTTTTAATATAAGTTGGATCCGTATCCTTTAAACGCAAATTTTTTCTATAAAAATTATTCACTGAGATTCTCTCAGTTTCAAGTGCGAAAACATCTGTATATTCTCTACATATTTCTCTTAGTTCATTTCCCACGAACTTTGGGAATTTTTTCGATAATTGTTCTAACTTTTCATTACTATTTTGATCTCCGGTTGGCTTTGCAATCTCGTAATCATCCAAGTTTTCAGTCTGAACCTCGAGACCCGAAAGAATTACGCTTTTGCTAGTGGTGTTAATTATCCTAACAAACGTTTGTCCGCGTCTCGAAATCGTATTAGCTATGAATATCCCTTCCTGCAGGGTTTGGTTTAGGATAAACACATCTCCCTTTGGATATTTTATATATATTCTTCTAATAACCTCTGATCTTGCAGGTAGTGATATTATATTAATGCTTGGAGATTCACTTATGGGTAAACAAATGTTGCCGGGAAAATCGTCTGGTCTTAGCACCATCATATTCTGATCTGTTCTATATTCTAATACACAATTGTACTTTTTAATAAAATCCAATCCAAGTATTCCGTCGGATCGAATTGGGAAATCATCATCTACCACATTAAAATCATGCTTTCTAAGTAGATTATTGAATATTAGATCAGTCTCAATTTTCCCTTTTGTATAAGTTATACCACTTCCGATGCCATGTAGGCTAGTGGTTTTGTTTGTGTTTATTCTCCCGTTTTCTACCTGTTCATTTTTAATAATCGATATTTCCGCACCTGTATCAACCAAGTAAGTAGAAGTATTGTTACCGAATTTTGATCTAAATGAAATGTGTGACGCTAAGTTCAAGTTTACTTTAAAGATATTACCGTTTTTGCTATTCTGACCCAATGAGTACTTGGGGTCTGCACGTTTTCCTCCACGTGCACTGTCCTGACATTATTTCCCCTGTAGCGACTATTGTCGCTATTATTATAACCCCTGTTATTACTACCACGGGGATTGTATCGTCCGTTATTATTGGAATCCTGGGCATAGTTATATCCATTAGTGACCTGATTATTGCGGCCACAGTAACCCGTGAAATTTCCACGTCCCCGGAAATTTCTGGTTAGGGTCTTGATTAGCATTCCGACCTTTACAATAAAACATTATCGTATTATTTCTGGCCGTGTCGCAGCGCTATTTATGAATTTGGCAATAGCATCATTCAGGGTGCTAAATTGGCCAGCTTCCATTACGAGGCCCACTCTTTCATTAGTGCAGCTCCTCGTCATTGCTTTAACGGCAATGTTGGTGGTATATTTTTCGGCTATTGTTGTAGTCAAACCGTCAGCAGTGTAGGCGCTTTGTAGCCTTTTTGCCAATTTCTCAATTTCCTTGGTATAATCATTTGGTGACCTACCACCCTGTTTGAGATTCATTAATCTCGCTGACAGGGGTTCAACATATTCGCCTTTGACATCCGATTATGGCTATCAGATTAGCTGCGTTACCCTCTATCAGAGTACGTGCCGTTCCTTTCAATTTGATTTGTACCAAATTGATTGCAACCGCATCTTGATCCTCTGCTATTGAATCGACAAGCGACAATGCATCCAAGAAACTTTGTAGATTCTCTGCCCTACCATCAAAGTCAGGTATAATACATCATCCAGGTGTCCTTAAAAATTCCGATGCTGATTGAGGCATATTTGCACCGATTACTTCCGTTTGAATTGGCAGTTGTTGTTTTTCCTCGATAAATTCTACCCTCTCGTGTAGTGAGTGGGGCAATTTGACTTCAGTGCCTTTACGGGATGCTACACCGATAATTCTCAATTCGATAAAAAAAAACCCTCCGCTGCAACCTTGTGTGCGGATGTTAGCCTCTGACAACTAACGTTCAATAGTACCCTTATCTCTTTGAGGCGTAAATGGAGGTTTTTTATATGCTTTTCTACTGTCTCGTCCTTTGAAGCTCTGTCAGTATCGAGGCATTTATATGATCTATTAAATTCTTCCCTAATCACTCTACACTGATCCAATATTGTCTGCCAGTTCATGCAAAATATTCAAAATCCACTTTTGCATGTAATTGTTTCGGTCTTGAATGCCGAGAGAGCATTATGTTATGTCGATTTATTCAATGTATATTTAAGTTTATTTATTTTATTCAAGCTAATATGGCCTAGTGTTTTAGATGTAAATAAAAACAATTTATTAATTTACCCGACGTTTCGTCAATTTTATGTTGACTTTTTCAAGGGTTTCGTCTATTTTAAAAAAAATATATAAAAAATTGTTTTTACATTTTGCAAAAAATTATTTTTACAGCAATTTTTAAATCACTTACAATAATAAAATTATTATCACATCACATTAGAAAAATATTAACATAAAACATATTAAACTAAACAGTTTAAAATCACTAAGTGTTTATTGCAACCCTCTAAATACTGTTTATGCCGTCAGTGTCTTCTTTTAAGTTCATTGTTTTTTTGATGTTTTGCTGGATTCGTAAACTTTCAATCGTTAGTCTCTTTCTTTCTATTTTTCCCTTCTCTAGTATTGTCACTTGTTTAAAATCAGCTGTGTGACCTGTATTTAATATGTGTTGAGCTAATGCTGTATTTTCTTTCCCTTTCGCGATGTCCATTTGATGCTCTCCAATTCTCGTCTCAATACTTCTCTTAGTTGTTCCTATGTATATCAGATTGCAAATCTGGTCATCGCTGCCTTTACATTTAACTTCATACACCACGTTTCTTTATTGTTGTTTTTCAATCGGTGTTTTTACATTTGAAAAAATTGAATTTAATGTAGAGTTCGATTTATATGCAAAGCTGATATTTTTTGATGTTATTGTTGTTCTTATTTTTTTGCTGTCTGTTAAACCTGGTATATATTTTACACTAAAATATTTTTTAGTGTTATCTTCATTAGAGTTGTGAGGTTGATTATTGACTTTTCGTTGTAAGTTGTTGCAGGTATTTTCTATTAGTTTGTTTATAAGCTTTTTTGGGAAACCATTGTTGAGAAGTATTGTTGTGATAATTTTAATGTTTTGGAGTGGTATTTTTAGTCGCTAATATTAAGAAGTCTGACTATGAAACTTTTCGCCGTATTAATTATTTGGTTCATTGGTTGAGTTGCGTTATAATTCATGATCCTTCCTGATGATGTCTCTTTTGTGTACCAGTCAAAAGATATGGTATTTTTTTCCATTCGTAGTTTTATGTCAAGGTAAGCAATTTCTTTATTTCAATCTCCGTAGTGAATGGGATTTTAGGGTGGTGACTGTTAAAAATAGCTAAAATATCATCTTTATCGTTTTGTTTTATAACTGCTAAAATATCGTCTACATATTTAACTATGTATTTTAAGTGTGTGTTTTTATTTTTTAATTTTGTTATTGCATCGTCAAGTAAAGTGTCAAGCACTATATCAGCTATGGTGGGTGAAAGTGGGTTTCCCATTGGCATTCCAAAAATCTGATTGTAAATTTTATTTTCGTAAATAAAATAGTTATTGCTAATAAGGCAGAATTGTAATATTTGTAGAAACTTAGAGGATGTTATTGTTGTAAATTCCTTTATTCTGTCCCATTTTCTCATAATGTTTTTTATTGCTATGTTCACTGGTATATTTGTGAATAATGAAACTTCGTCAAAAGACATTAATATTTCGTTGTCATCTTGTTTGATTTTTTCCAGCTACTGTCTTACTTGTATAGAGTTTTTTAAGTTGTATTTTTCTGAAACTTTGTTCTTCAGAACTTGACCTATGTATTTTGAAAGTTCGTAGCACGGTACCTGTACGGAGGATACTATGGGTCTAAGGGGGTTGTCTGGTTTGTGGATTTTTGGTAATCCATATATCCTCGGAGCTGTTGCAGCAGAGCAAAATAATTTTCGTTTATGCCATAAGTCGATGAGTTTTCCTTTGTAAAGCTCAGAGACAATGTTGTTGTTATCCCGTTGAAGCTTTTTTGTTGGGTCCGTCTTAATATGCGATAGGTGTTTTTATCATCTAATATTGTCTCCATTTTCTCCATATATTCTTGTTTATACATAACTACTGTTTTCTTGCCTTTATCAGCTTAAATGACTATAATATCGTTGTGTTTTTTGAAGAATTTTTTAGTTTTTTCAAAGGTTGTCAATATGAACTTTTCTTTAGGTGTATTTTAAAATATTCTTTTAAATGATGCTACCATATTCGCTAGTTTAGTCCTTGCTACATCTTTTTCCTTATCTTCATTGTTTTCCATTCCTTGAATACATTGCTCTACATCTGCAATTATATGTAACGAAGAAAAGTTTCGTTCTTCCACTGGTAAAGCAAATTTTTTCCCTAAAGACATCATCCATTTGTATTCTGATGGTATGTCTATGTTTGTTTTATTTTCAAACCAATTACTATTGTAAATTAGTCCTAAAGATTGAGCATGTTTTGCTTTCAGTGTATTAATTTTAGAAATTTGTCTCTCCTTTACATTCTTTTTTATGTGTTGTGATCTATCCATCTGTTTTTTACAAAGTTGTTATAATCGTTCTCTGTTAGCATATTACAAATAGCATTATTTAAGTTATAAAGTTTGCGCTTGATAAGTTTGATGTTTGTGTTTGTCTGTGAAATTTCTAAATTAAAGATTTTCTTGTGGAAGTTGTGTTCTATGTTTCTTAATTTTCTTTGTATTGTATCGCATTTAAAAAGTTGTGAAACTTGGGTGGTTGTGTTCTTTGTATGGCTTGGTATGATTCCATAACTTCTGCATGATAATATGAATTTTAGTCTTTGTTGTTGTTGAACAAGTCGTTTTGTTTCATTGCAATATTCCTTCATCATTCTACATGTTTCATTGTCCTACTTAAGTGATATATGTTTAAAGTGCCCTCTCATGTTAATACTCTAAGTTGGTGACGTTGTTAGTGTTTATATAAATTTAATAAAATATGAGATATTCGGCAAGCTCTCCGATATTTAGTTCTTATGAGTTTTTTATGGCCAAGTATATTATATTCCAGTTTATTTATTTTATTCAAGCTAATATGACCTAGTGTTTTAGATGTAAATAAAAACAATTTATTAATTTACCCGACGTTTCGTCAATTTTATGTAGACTTTTTCAAGGGTTTCGTCTATTTTAAAAAAATATATAAAAAATTGTTGTTACATTTTGCAAAAAATTATTTTTACAGCAATTTTTAAATCACTTACAATAATAAAATTATTATCACATCACATTAGAAAAATATTAACATAAAACATATTAAACTAAACAGTTTAAAATCACTAAGTGTTTATTGCAACCCTCTAAATACTGTTTATGCCGTCAGTGTCTTCTTTTAAGTTCATTGTTTTTTTGATGTTTTGCTGGATTCGTAAACTTTCAATCGTTAGTCTCTTTCTTTCTATTTTTCCCTTCTCTAGTATTGTCACTTGTTTAAAATCAGCTGTGTGACCTGTATTTAATATGTGTTGAGCTAATGCTGTATTTTCTTTCCCTTTCGCGATGTCCATTTGATGCTTTCCCATTCTCGTCCCAATAGTTCTCTTAGTTGTTCCTATGTATATCAGATTGCAAATTATCTATTAACATGTACAAAATATAAAATTCCATATGTCATTCCGCAAAATTTTAGTGATTGAAATAAATAATAAAATTTTACTTAGCACATACTAATTTATAATTTCCGTCCTATTGGCAATCAATGCCAATTTTTTTTTTTTCAAATATGAAAAATAGTTAAAAAAAAAAATCATAAAATCAATGTAGCCTAACAGATAGTGTTGTCAATTGTCAACAATGTTCTATTCGTAAAAATTTGAAAGTTAATAATTTTTGCTAGAATTAATTTATGCTATATTTTTAAACATTATCAAGGTTGTCACCTCTACTTAGATATCTTTTACGGAGAGATCTTTTGTGCAGGAGGTATAATTTGAGCAGTAAATTAACCCCGCTGATTAATACCAAGCACAATGTGAGGTACCATAAGGAATCTATTTGATTCCTATGGTCGACAACCTCTACGTTGGTTATTACGTCGGCATTTAGTTTCTCCAATTTGGATTCCGTTTTCCCATTTCAACCTGTACTATACTACTTTAATTGAGAGTAGATGTTCCCTTCTCAAAAAATATTTCGGTTATACCTGAACCAATGAATAATGTGGCCTGTTATAAATAAAATAATTCATTAAAAATAAAAAAAATTCGTTAACTAATTTTATATAAATCAAAGATAATCACTTCTTGTCCTTATTTTCGGTGTAAGCACTCCCGGTTCTTTTTTATTTTAAATTATGTTTCTATTTTCTCTTCACTATTCAGAATTGTTCTTAAATTTTAGTTGATTGTTCATTTTCTTTTCATAATATAATAGAAATATATTTTTAGAATTTTTAAATTCTTAAATTTATTATCTCATTATATCCATGTAATTAGCACTATTTTTGTTAGAAGGTAGTAATAAATCCATATTATTTGCAACAGAACACATCAATTTAAAATATATTGTTAAATTTAAATGATTTTTATAAAAATATAAATTTTTCTTTAAACTGCTTTTTCTTGTTTGTATCTTTAGTTTTAATTATTTTATGCACTACAAAGTTTTGTTTTCAAAATTGATATATTTTTATAATACTGATTTGAACCGTTCCATGTCCGATTTTATAATTATTTTTTCGACCGTTTTTCATAAATTGTTTTTATTTGGTTTACACATTGGCTAGGATCGCCATGATATAGATATAACTTGGTTTTTTATACTTATTTATTCTCTGCCTTATCTTCAAATTAAAAACAACACTTTTTTGTTGTGACCGCTCCGTGCAGCTAATATGAAGAGACTGCTCTTTATTATTGCAAAACCTACTTAAAACATGTACATGTGCACATGGAAATACTCACGCGTACACTTACATAGATAAAGTTAAAACTAAGCCTAATCTAATAAAAGACGATTCGGTGTGGAAACATGCACACGCAGCGGTTCCCACACAGGTAAATGATTATGAGTGTAAACTTGCATAGTCAGCAAATTCACACGTACAGGTAAAATATAAAGCAGTGAGAATGCAATATATTTAAATATTTGTCATTTTGAACTCGAAATTGCATTTATTCTTCGGAGGATAGCAATTTTTTTAAATTTATGCAGTCTGAATCCTCCTTATGCACATATGTATATGAAATCATTGTTTCTGGCAACCCTATAGTGATAAACACGGATCTTTTGTATCGCTCTTTGTTATAATTAATTATTAAATAAAAGTATAACTTACAACGACTTGTTTCACATCATTTTGTTTTTTTATCAACCATCACACAGTGGCGCCATTTGAGTTTTTTCGTTGCAAAAATCATATCTTTTGAACCGAATAACACAATTGAACAGTTTAAACAGCATATGATAGATAACTGTTCAGCCTATGAAATGAGCGTTTGGAAAGGGTGCTACGCTTTGTAGGGGCCTACTTATGGGTTATCAAAGTTAAAATTTGTAGAAAAATCAATTTTATGGTAACTAAAAAAAATTATTTTTACATTTTTAGATTGTTTTTATTTTTTTTCTTTAGGGTTTTTTGTTTTAAATTATTACCCAACAAATTAAAAAAAATTACTTCTTTTTTAAATTTATTTTTTCAATTTTCTGTAAAATATTCATCACAATTCGTAAGAGAAGGTATATCTAAAAGACTAAGCATTTCTAAACTATAATTATTTTCTAACTCTATTCGTGACTTCACATGCCGCAGGGAAGAAATAAGTGGATCGGAAGATGATGCCAACATGTTGAAGAGGTCCTCATTTTGCCCTACCCTTGATGCTTTGAATGTGTTCTGAAATCTATATTTTTTATAAAATTTGTTAAGAGACTCCTGTGCTTCTTAAGAAAGCTCTCCAATTGGCAATTGGCTGTATGGCCCATGAGATCCTGCAGATTGGCTTTCACAGAGACTTCCATAAACTCCGTATGCAGTGGTCGTGAATTTATTTTGGCTTGCGTAATATGCTTGTATCCTGGTAAAACGTCAGCCCCGTGTCGCATCAAGGATGCCCGTAGTATCTCATATTTTTCTTTGGAAAGTTGTAAGTCCATAAACAAGGCCAAGGCTTCTTCGGAACCATACTTTGTAATGTGTGCGTTTGTGGGCGTGGGAATGCTTTCCTTAATCCTTTTTAGTCGCAGTGGGCTTGCATCAGCAACAGATTTTGTAATCTGCGACCTAACTCTTTCACTATCCTTTGTATATTTAATAGACAGCGCGTCCGATAAATGCTTCGTGGTCAAGTCATTGGTGGCATCGGCAAGTTTCCTCTTTCTTGTGAAAATTGAACACTCCTCAATACTTTTTTTTGGCCTTCCTTTTGCTCCTCTGGTTGATGTGGGGGGTTTGTCTACTGCCAATATATCCAGGATGGTGTCTTCATTAAGCCAGTCCTCGTATTTGGAGTTGAAGTTCTGAATGGTTCGATTAGATTTCACCCATTTTGCCTTAATATTTGCATATATCAGTTAAAAATTATTTTTTATAATTTCGCTTCTCTCAATATTTCCGTATAAGCTATCAAGTTCTTCTAAAGCAGCTTCCGTGAAAAATTTTGGTGTGGTTGACCTTATAAATAGTTAAAATAATTTTAAATTGTTCAACGCCATGTTTTCAGTACTTAAATTGTTTAACGCCATGGTTTCAGTACTTGTTGTTCCAACTTTCAGTCGTAGACTAATCCAGGCATTATGCTTATTTTGCAATATATAGGCTTATGCTACCATGCCTAAAAATTTACCTGTTCCCTGCATACATATGGATTTAGGCTGAATTATGCAATTTTGATATTATGCTCGTGTCTAAATAGGATTTGTGCCTACCTGGAGGGACCATAAGTCAATATTGTTCTTGACCATTTGTACTCCATAGTAATTTTTAAGTGAGGTGCGTACCTGCGAATTTCAATGAGTAGTTTTTTGTGCATCCTGTGTCTGTAACAGAATATTGGGAGTAGACTTTGGCAGAGGCTCTCAGGTAGACAACCGACATAAAATGCAATTTTCAAACTATTAGATCAAACTACTGTCAGTCAAAACATGTAAGGGATGCACGCCATACAATTTCTGCAACCATGTCTTTTTAACCTTTTTTACCTCTAGAAGCCAAACGGGCACGTACGGGCAGATAAAACCTTTTGAATTATGTAAAGAAATAATCAAAGAACATGTTTTGCAAATATGGCAAATATAGAAAAATACAGATTTTTTTCTATTTTCCGTCAAAGTTGAAAAATAGTGAAAAAACGGATAGTTTTTAAATAGTGATTTACCAGGAGAAACACAAAGCAAACAGTTAATTTTGTTTTTATCATTATACATTTAATAAATACATCAATCAAGACAAACAAAAAATAAGGCGATTCGTTACCTATTTTTCGTGATATTACACTGAAATCGCAACAAATTGACTAAAAATTGTGTGTTTTTTTGAAAACCGAAAGTCGGTCAACTTTGAACGGTTATATCTTCTAAACTAAAAATGTGATATTATTAAGAGTAGCATATTTGAAATCGTTGAAAAGTTTCCTATAACACGGGTTTATTCAAAACTTCGTCGGCGCACACGAAAATTTTGATTTTTGCAACCTCGTTTGCTCTAGTATCTAGTTTGGGTAGTATCATTAATGATGTTTCATTTACTTTTATAATAATAAAGTAAGTCACTTTCCATTAAATTTATTTATATTTATTGGAATTTTGGTTCGCAAACCACTCAATTGTTTGGAAAACCACAAAATATTATATATTCCATTAAACATAAAAAGAATACCAGCTGTTTTTATATTCACCACACACGGTGCTGTCAGATTTTCGCATTTTGTTAATACCCAAACCGTATTTTTAAAAGGCCCAGAATAATATTTTATCGACACGGTATTTAGTGACTAAATTGATCTTATAATTTGGCATAAAATGAATCCTGATTCCCAACTTATGCTATTAATGGAAGAACGTTTTTCCACATGTCAATTGACATATCTAATAACATTGCATTTAAAATAAAGGAGTCTGAGGAGCGTATATTAACTAAAATTGTCAGCATTGAGGAAAAAATATATTCTGTTTCCGACAGGGTCAGCAAGCTAGAACAAATTATTCCGCAAATTGTTGACCTTAAAAATGAAATTGATACCTTAAAGCGATCTTTGGACAAGCAAGAAAATACTAAAGTCGCTAATGAGATACGAATTCACGGCATTCCATACTATGAAAATGAAAACTTACAGACTACATTTATGAATATTTCTGAGACCATTAATGCAACTGTTCCAAATATAAGTAAAATAACTCGTCTTCAAAATTCTCGAAACAATAGTAAAAATGATAACGTTATTGATCCTACTATTGCCATAAAATTGTCATCAGCTCAGGAGAAAAATTTTATTTTGAAGCAAGCTGCTGTTTTTCGTCGTAACTCTGAAGACCTTCTGCGCCTTTGTCATGCTGGTTTTGATTCTAATGAACCATTCTATAGAAATGAAGCTCTAACCAGATTTAACCACAATCTTCTTAAGGATGCAATTAAGTTAAAACGGAAAAAACTTCTCTTATCAGTTTACACTCGCCGTGGCCGTATTTATGCCAAACGCTCTAAGTCCGATTGCGCGTTTTGTGTGGAGAATGTGCATTTTCTGGAAAATATCGAAACATCGAAAAACACACGTGACAACTTTCCAGTTTCTGTAGTAGAAGGGTTTCGCCAGTAATATTTTAAAATTTAAAGCTGTCGTAATTATTTCCATAACCTATTTTTATTTTTGTATTTTTTTTTTACATCTTTCCTTTTTATTATGCCTTTTTATTTTAAATTTTTTGAGTATTTCTTATTTGATGTTGATATTTGCTTAATACTTTATTATGACTTCTTCTAATATTCGGTCGAGTTCCAAATACAACACTCACTCTATGATTCGTATAATTGGTAAACAAAAGGAAGGTTTAAAAATTTGTCACTTAAATGCTCAAAGTCTTTTTTGTAAATTTGATGAATTTCGATACATTTTTGAAAACTCAGGAATTGATGTAATTTGTATATCTGAAACATGGTTCAATCCGAATAAGATAAAAAACTTTCAGGTCAAAATAGGCGGTTATGATTTATTTCGAGCTGATAGGAATACTGGTAAACGTGCTGGAGGCGTTGCAATGTATGTCAAGAAACAATTACGTTCTCGATTTGTTTGCAAATCTATCGATGAAGAATATGATTTTGTATTTATTGAACTTCCTTGTGACGTAAGCAAATGTCTCATAGGTGTTTTATATAGGCCTAATGATTCACTAGATATTTCTCCGGTTGTTAATATGTTAGATGAAAATTGTTTATCTTATAGTGATATTATTCTTTCTGGAGACCTAAATGGAAATTTGCTCATTGATTCTGATCTAATTTCACTTTTCCAACCGATTGGGCTTATAACTGTAAACACTACTATCCCCACTCACTTCACTTCAATGAGTAGTACCCTTATTGACGTGTTCTTTGTCTCAGATATTAGAAAAGTTCTTTTGCATGACCAGTTTTCTTCTTCTAATTTCTCAAAACATGACGTCATTTATATGACCTTTAACCTTCCTTAACTTTCCGTGATTACAAGAATATTATCTATGATGCTCTTTTAAATGAAATTAGTATAATCAATTGGACCAGTATCTACAGTAATCCTGATTTAAACCAACAGATATCCTTTTTTTATGAAGCTACCACATACCTATACGACAAATACGTACCGGCTAGAAAGAAAACTGTTAAATCTTCTACTAAGCCTTGGTTTAATCAAAATATTTGTGATTTAATAGTTAAAAGAAATTCTGCTAACGATAAGTGGAAAAGATATAAAACTACACAGTCAAATGAAATTTTTAAATCACTACGTAGATCTGTTACTAGGGAAGTAAAGTTAGCTAAGCAACGCTATTATAGTCGTGTATTTTCAGAGGCTATGGATACTAAAAATATGTGGAAAGAGATAAAGAAAATTGGTTATAAAGATGAAAGTGAATCGGTAAATCTTTCCACTTTTGAACTAAATGAATTGAATAGACAATTTACTTCAAATGACTCAACCCCTCTTCGTTCTGACTCTTATGCAAATCTACCAGATTGCAATCTGGATTCTTTATTTAGTTTTTCCTGCGTTAACCAGGAGGATGTTCTGGAAGCTTTTCTTTCCATAAAGTCAAAATCTATTGGTCTAGACGGTATGACTCCAATATTTATTAAAGCTATTTTACCACAGGTTTTACCCTATATCACTCATATTTTTAACACTATTTTTACAAAATCAATTTTCCCTGATTTGTGGAAATGGGCAAAAGTTATTATGAGCAAACAAATGAATGAACATATATCCAATAATAATCTTTTATCATCTAAGCAATCAACGTTATATCGTTGACAGTGGAAATATTGCTTTTTTGACTTTATTGGACCACTCTAAAGCTTTTGACTCAGTGGACCATGATATTCTTGTTAAAAAGCTTAAACATATTTTTGGTTATTCTGAAACCTCCTCTAAATTGATTAGCTCTTACCTTCGGAATAGAGAGCAAGTAGTTGTCTCTAAAGACAAGTCGTCTACCTCTGCGTCTTTAAGTAGGGGTATTCCGCAGGGGTCTATACTTGGCCCTCTTTTGTTTTCTATTTACATAAATGATCTACCACGCGTAATTAATTCATGCCATATGCACATGTACGCTGATGACGTTCAGTTATACACATCATGTAACGTACGAGATGTGGAAAATTGTGTACAGAACCTGAATACTGAACTGAACCACGTATTTGAATGGGCTAGGTTGAATTGTCTTACCTTAAATCCGAAAAAATCTCAGTGCCTTGTTATTTTTAAAAAGATATATGATACCACTTGTCTTCCGAAAGTCAGTATTAATGGAGTGGATATCGCCTACGTTGCGAATGCTAAAAACCTTGGAATGATTTTTAATAATACCCTAACGTGGAATGATCAAATTAACAAAGCTTCTGGAAAAGTTTATAGTATTCTCCGTAGTCTTTGGTCTTCTCAGTACTTCACACCGCAGAAAATTAGATTTTTCTTGCAAAATCGTTTATCTTACCTACGCTTTTATATGGTTGTGAATTGTTGTCAGGTTGTGATAGTGCAGACATGGGTAAACTTACACGCGTCTTTAAAAGTGTAGTTAGATATGTTTACGGTTTACGCAAATATGATAGTATCTCCGCTTTTCTAAATAAAATCTATGGCATTTCATTTGAAGACTATCTTAAATTTAGAACTTTACTTCTGGTTCATAAAATTATTTTCACTAAAGAACCCGTTTACCTTTTCGAGCGATTACTATTTACAAGATCTAACCGTAATAACTGTCTTGTACCAATATTGTACAATAGACTAATATCCGAAAGACACTTTTTTGTAAATGGCATACGTCTTTGGAACTCGTTACATACTTTAAATAATCAACTTCACAAAATATCAAATACAACATCATTTAAGAAGGAACTATTTAAACTTTTTCTCAATTGATTTTTAATACTTCATTTTAATTTCTTTAGTTAAGGCCTGTACGCAGCTTGCTAAGGAATCAAAACTTCATTTAAAAAAACTCTTCAGAAATGCTTAAGGAATTTTTCTGTCAAAAAATTTCTGTTGATAGTCCGCAGCTTTTTAAAAAAGTAGTATTGTTTTTACTACTTTTTTTGACGTAAATTAAGTTAGGCAACCCAGGCTTTGAGCAGGAATATCAAATTTTTCGTTCTTTCTGAAAGGAATTTTGACAGGAGAGGTAAGCATAAACAAAATGTAATATGCTAAAAAAAATAAAAGTTATTTTTCAGTTGCAAACATGGAAAAAAACGAACAAAATTCGACAAAAAAAAAAAACAAGAAGCGGATGGGTAATTTTGATACTGAGCTTAAAAAGCGTTTAGCAGGCCAAATAAAGCAGAACCGAAGAATTGATTTGTTTTCAATTTCACAATTCTTAATAATTGACAGAAAACAGCTGATTTCTAGCGTTGCACTGAAAGGTACTTTTGTGATTTTTTTTCTTTAAGAAATATATGAAACTTTTCTGTTAAGATTCCTTAACAAGCTGCGTACAGCTCTTTAATTTAATTTTATTTTCTATATAATTTTTACACTTTATTTTTACATTTTTATTTTATTTTTTATATATTTTATATTATATTTTATTTTATATTATTCTTCTAATTTTTATTATAAATTAAACTTACAAACATTCTTCTTATTGAAAATTAATTTGTTATGACTAATGTTGTTTTATAAGATTTTAAATCTTGTTACATTAGGATTTTCATTAATAAAAATTAATAATAATTAATTAATTAATCTAATAAAATATGGTTCGGTGTGGAAACATGCACACCCAGCGGTTCCCACACAGGTAAATGATTGAGTGTAAACTTGCATAGTCAGCAAATTCACACGTACAGGTAAAATATAAAGCAGTGAGAATGCAATATATTTAAATATTTGTCATTTTGAACTCGAAATTGCATTTATTCTTCGGAGGATAGCAATTTTTTTTAATTTATGCAGTCTGAATCCTCCTTATGCACATATATGAAATCAATTTTTGCTTCAAATAAAACAAGTAAGAGTGTTAAATTCGGCTGTGCCGAATCTTTGATACCCTCCACATCGGTTTGAGTATTGATAATAAATGTAAACAAAATATTGGAAAAAGTAAACAATTTGTTAAACTTAATACCAAAAAAATTATTTCAGAAAATACTTTGGGTTGGTTTTCATCTCTTCTATTATTTCGGATTTATTTCGGTGTTTGCTTTTTGGCCATCGTGGTTGCTGATCGGCATGCATTTAGTTTATATACCTATATGCATGCGTTTCCGGTTATATGACATAACTTCTCGTTTAATTTAGTTTTTGCTAATTAAATAGCTCGCCCTAACCTCCATTGCAAAGGTAATGGTTGTGTAGGGTGCCTATATACATTAAATCGTTCTAATTGGAGATAGCTGTATAGTTTCTTTTAACTGGCCAAATATTTCTTCATTGCGGCCATATAGGTCGGATGGAGTAACAAAATAATAACCAAAAAAAAAGCTCTCTCAACTTTTTTATTAAAACATTGCCATATTTTAAAACATAGAGAATAGATTTATAATAATAAATAAGCATATAAGGGATGCCAAACGCAAAAAACCAAATGTCCCAAATATTTTAAATAAAATAATTTGTTATCTTTATTTTCTGAAAAACTTCTAATTTTCATCCAAAAAAAATTGTGAAAATTTATATATAAATAGTATTCTCATCAAATTGCGTTTATTTATGTAACAATTTTTATGTTCGCAATTCTTAAATATCAATATACAATCGCAATATATATCGACAGCTATTGTTGTTTGCACTAAGGATTAATAGCCTGTTTCTATAAGTCGTTTGTAATAGCACACATACGATCAGTACCCTAACAATAACGTAATTAATTTGGTTTCTATAACTCGACTAACAATTTATGTTTAGCTTACGTTTGGTTACGTTATTAATTTTATCTTGTCAAAATACAGTATTGCCATCAAGTTTCTTTTAACTTTTTGTTTACTTTTTTACTCTCAAAAATAGATTTTTTTACTTTTTCGATGGTATCCCTATCTGCTTATAATTTATTGTTATTATTATATTTAAATTGTATTTCAAAAAAATTTGTTGGAAATAAAAATTGTTTAAAAAAAAGGTAATGTTTGGGTCACTAGCCCTCGGATTTTTTCGAAATGCTGAGCACAACTACGATAATCGTTTGCTCAGAAGAAATTTGCGAGATGCCAGTAATGTTCTTGAGATACCGGAAGAGCGGTAAGTTCATTTATTAAAAAATTTTCTTGCACTTCAATAAATGTTGTCCCTTAGATTTATAGCAAACTTTAGAGTCAACAAGGAGGTGTTTCTTGTGTTGCTGGAGGAAGTGGGGCCAAACCTGAAAATTGCCTACCGAAATACTCACATCCCTGCTACAATCAAATTTGCAACATTTTTAAATTTTCTTGCAACAGGCGGATACCAATCTTCTATTGGGAATGTCTGTGTGTCATCAATGTCTAAATCACAAGTATGTAAAGTCATAAGTGAATGCTTAGACATCTTTGAAGAACACTTGTCTTCAAAATGGATCCTGCTTGATAAAAAACCTGAAGATGAAATGAGAGTAAAAGAAAGTTTTTATACTACTGCCGGCATACCGGGTATTGTAGGGTGCGTTGATGGAACTCATGTTCGCATAAAATCACCAGGAGACAGTTTGAAACATTTGTATTATAACCGAAAAGGATTCTACAGCATTAACGTAATGCTAGTAAGTTTTCCATACTACATTCAAAATAAAAAGTCAAAATTTAATAAAAATGTAAAAACTTTTCAGATATGCGATCATAATATGGTCATTACATACGTGGACGGCAGACACCCAGGAGCTAACCATGATGCATTTGTTTGGGAGCAGAGTTTAGCTGCATATTACTTCAGAAACAATTTTATGAATGGGAAAAGAAACACATGGCTTCTTGGTATGTCTAGAATTTTATTTAAAGGCCAGCTAAAAAAATTTATAAACTTATTTGATAATAGCTGATTCCGGATATAAACTTCAGCCATACGTAATGACACCGTACAGAAATCCAATGGTTACTAGTGAGAAAAAGTATAATGAAAAACATTGCAAAATAAGAAATATTATTGAACGCTGCATTGGAGTGTTAAAAAATCGATTTAGGTGTATAATTGGGTCAAGGGGATTACATTATAGTCCACAAAAAACAAAAAAATTATAAACGCTTGCTGTACTCTTCATAATATCTGCATTTTTTATAAAAATAATTGGCTGCCATCAGATCCTGCAAACGAAAACGAAGAAACTAGTACAATCGATGAATCTTATCCAGAATCAGCCGTTGCTGTTTCAATACGAAATGAAATTGCAAGAAATTTGTCTTGAACAAGATAAAAATAATATTTTAACTAAAGAAAAACAATTTTTTATTCATCAAAAAGCTTAAAATTAAAATAAAATAAGATAATACATAACAAAAAAAAAAAAAACAATTTTCATAAGGTTTCTGATAAACTAAAGATTTTTCTGTAAAAGTTTCCAGAATCTGAAGACTTGTTTGTAAAAAGGTTTTTAAGAGTTGATTGTTTTATGTACAAAAAAAATTCTCAATATGAGTTTTTCTCTTTCAAACTGAATTGCGAAATCTTTTTTTTTTAGAAAAATCACTTATCTTTAAAATAATTAACAATATCTACAAAAGCTTTAGCCATAATTTTAGCTGAGTCAGCGATATGTACAACGGCCTGAACAATATGCTTGGAGGAATTCGCTCAAGTTCGCATGATTTCGATCAAATCATCTTGCTGTTTTACCTGTTGTCGTAAGAGTTTGATTTGTTCTTCATTTTCATTACTTTCATTATATTTTCGTTTTCGTTGCTGTGAAGAGATCTTGCTGATTGTTGTTTACTTTTTGGTGTTGAAGTTATTAACCGTTGGCTTTCTGATGTCCTCAATATATTTGATTGAATTGGTGTCGTATTTTTTGTAATTATTGTTGACGTTGGTAGTTGCCGATGCGGTGTTGTCTTTACGCAATGAGCTGATGGCTGCAGATTGGAATTGGTTTGTGGTAGTTTTTGTGTGGAACTGTTAGGAGTCACAACGGCTACTTTGTTATTACCTCTGGGTGGCGTTATTTGTACAACATTTCTACTTTCAGTTTCCATAGTATTGGGTATCTTGGAGTAACCAAAGACATTACCTACAGGCGCAGCTGCTGACGAAAGGTTACATATGCGATCAATATCTTGCTCGAGTTCCGTAAGGTTGTTTACTCGGCACGGCCCACCACCGGTTTCACGCAAACTTTTGTTATTTTCCGAAATTTTTCGCTTCGTTCTGCACTTTTGATCTGCCCATATCTGTAATTAAACGTTTTGTTTAGCCTAGGAAATACAATCGTGGCAATAAAATACAATACCCTCTTCCACTCCAAACCAGTTCTTAATGGAGGAACGACAGCGTTCAGTTTTTCTGCCACAGTATCTCACGTCATCATGATTTCGGCTATACTGCTACCGAATATTGGACTTCCAGTAGCCAAATGAGGATGCTCTTCAATGATACTGGTCAATTTTTGAAATTGTGCGTATGTAGTTTTTTTAACGCTGAAGTTTTAGAAAATTTTTTTAATAGTAAAATTTCATTTTATATTAAATGAACACTTACATTTTTTTTACAGAATTATCCATTTTTATTGAAAATGTCTTAAAAATATAGACTTTTATGGTTCTTTAATTATATTTCTCGCAGATGATGAATTATTTCCGATTGTCAGTTTTTGACGTTTCAAACTGTTTGTGACGTTTGCTATTGCAATACAGAAACAAAAAAAAAAACCTTTTTTGACAGCAGCTTTACGTTTTTTACACAACTCTTTTACATTTGTTTTACAGAACCGCTAAATGACTATTGTTAGGACTTTTGACAATTTCAAAACAGGAATTGTCTTCTGGAAACAGGCTATAAGTAATTCACTAAGTACATACATACATCTTAACGACAGTCGACAAATCTATTTTTCTATTTATTTAAATTGTAAACGAGTGGCATCTCTGTCAAAATAAACGAAAAACAAAAAATAATAGAAAAAACAAATTACTTCGTGTTTGACAGGATGATTTTATGTTTATGTTTAATATCTTTATTTTGTTTACTAATATTTCTGTTTATTTATTTGAAAAAGAAATAATGAATTGAATATGCTATTTAATTTTTTTATTTATATAAAAAACTTTTTTAATAAAAGCAAAATATTTTCACTATTTTATGATTTTTATTTATATATGACGACATTTCAACCTAAAAATTTAAGTTTTTATCGATTGAATAAACAACACAAAAATTGTTGTCGTTTAGATAACTACAACAGCTGACTTTAACAATAGCGAATATCGTTTAAAAATTTTACTGATAATTTTGCTATTTTATTTTTTTAACGATTTGACTAAAAGAAGTTACTGAATCGCGGTACTGAAAAGCTATTAATTTCTCCTGAATGGCAATATTTTTTTTAAAATTTAAATTATAATTAAAATTCAAATTATAATATTATTAATTTAAAATTATTCTTTCCGACGTTTTGATATGATTTTCTGAAATTCAATTAATATTTTCTAATTTTTAATTGGAAATATTAATTCCAATTTTTAGAATTGATATTTTCTTAAATTTGAATGGAAAATTTAAAAAGCGCAATTTCGTATTTTTGTGAATAATAATGCTTTAGTAATTATAAACAATTTTTAAAAATTAGATGTAATCGCAATCAGATATTTTGTAGGTAAAGCAGAATAATAGTTCCATATAACTATGTAGAACTGTTTTGAAAGCAAAAAACTCATTGATGAACTCGGTAACTCTATTTTGTAAAGACAACAAAAAGTTAACATGCCAAACTTATGCTCATATTTGTAAAAGAATAATGAAAAAACGTATGAAATAAAAGACCAGCCCGTGTATACACTTAACATTGTTCTGTATAATATCTAGTCGAAAATATTGACATTCATGTTAAAATAGAAATAACTATTTCAAAGCTAATTAGAACAAAAATTGTGGCGCCATCTACTGTGGCATAGTCACGCTGAGCAAAATGAAGTGACACTCTGTTAATGCAAAATAAATGTATTTTCCCCACAACAAAATATTGCAGAATTTTATGTAAAAAAAATTATATACCGATTTATTTCTAACATGCAGTTATTATGGATATACATACATATATGGAATATATGTACATATATTATTTGTATTATTTAATATATGTATGTATGCATATGTAAATATTAAACACAAAAAATGCAACATCAAACGTTATTTTTGTGTTTTCTCTTTAAATAAATTAATACATATTTTTTTTTTTTTTTGTTAAATTTACATTGTTTTTATACCCTCCACTCCAGTGTGCAGAGGGTATATATAAGTTTGTCATTCCGTTTGTAATAATTAGAAAAAAAAATTTGGACCCCATAAAATATATATATTTGTGATCCTTATAACAACCGGAGTTGATATAGCGATGTCCGTCTGTCCGTCTGTCCGTCTGTCCGTCTGTCCGTCTGTCCGTCTGTCCGTCTGTCCGTCTGTGGAAATCACGATGACGGCATCAATCGGGCAGCTAGGGTGCTCGTTGGCATAAAAAATGATTCATTAACATCCTGAAAAGTTTGCTATTTAAAATCGTCCAAATCGGTCAATTAGGGCCCGAGATTTGAATGAAGAACTAAAAAAAGTCTTGAAAAAATATAATTTTCTATGTTGTTCTTGTCACGATCACGCCCTCAATAGGATAGCTAGGGTGATAATTTTTAGTGAGAATGATTCACCAAATTCATGGGAAGATTTCTACTTCAAAAATCATTAAAATCGGTGGAACAGGTCCAGGTAAATCTATGAAAAATTAAAAAAAAAATGAAAAACATGATGTTTCCATATTGTTCCTGTTGTTATTCTAAATGTTGCATTGTTGTCATAGCTGGACTTGTTGTTTTTGTGGTCGTTGTGGTAATAATATAATAAAAACAAACCCTTTGTACATTTTTTTGTGAACTCTGGTAGAAAATTTTAAAAGTTTCCATTGTTTTGGCATCACTAAAAAAATTTGTTAGATCATTTCTGTCATTGCCACGAGCCTGCATGCAAAATTTCAGATCGATTGGCTGACGGGAAAGGGGCTAAAAATCGATCCAAAATTTTGTCGACAAGCAGACACTACCAGTTAATATAAAGGCAGTAAGTAAAGGGAGTAAAAGTTCACCAATAATTTAAAAAACAAATTTTTATGTATTAATTTATTTAAAGAAAAAAATAATTAAATGAAATAGTAATAATAATAAAAAAAAATAATATACAATACAAAAAAAAAAGAATATATAAATAAAATAAAATAAAGATAAATGCATTCATAGCATTATAATACATATAAAAGGTCAATGTTTTCTACCCGTAATCGTAACGAGTCAGTTGTTTTTTTTTACATGAAAATCATTTAAAACAGTTACCGAACGTAACCGGAACGTCCCAATACTTTTCATGTGAAAAAAAGGCTGACACGTTACGTAACAGTTACATGTCGCTAACTTGTTCTTTACACAGGCTACTGCTTTTGCAGCCAACTTCAAGTCTATTTATATAGTTTCGTAAGCATAACTGATAAAATTGTTTCTATTATTTTTTGCTGTAAGTAATAAATTATAAATATACTGAATTTGCAAACTAAAATGGATACATATATTGGAGGTGCTTTAATACAAAAGAGTTAACGAATCAAAATAAAAAAAAAAACAACTCTACAACAGCAACAATGGCAGTCATATGTTCTTCAAATAGAAAAAAAAAACTGCAAGTGTGTTTTGTTGGCTACAAAACAAAAATAGTGTTGACAATATAACAAAATATGTAAAAGAAGTTAGTGCTATGAAATATTTTATTTTGTTTAAAAAAAAAATCGCAAAATGAAAGGCTATAATTCCATTAATAATCAAAAGGCGTTAAACTAATTTATTTATTTTTACGTTGTACTAATGCATTTTAAATAAGTAAAAGTAATTGTATATTTAAATAAAAAGCATTTGTATTATATGTTGCTGTCGTATTCAGAAAAATCAAGTAGCTGACTATACGACTACAAATGCTGCTGCCAGCAGTCGTCTATGTGTTTCATTCATGATGTTGCATTTTTTTGCGAGCAATACTTACATATATTCTAAATAAAGAAATAATAGTTCTTTTCATACTGCGAAATCTATACAAATATATGTACAAATACTATATGTCAAATTTCAAATTTGCAATAATTGATACATTTTTGAAAGAAAATTGTATAATATGAAATGTCTTTAATTTATTTCATAGAAAACAATTTTTTGAGGTGCGTGGATTTTCCATATTTACTGTTTTACTATTTTCGTAATGAGGTTAAATGAGTTAAAAAGAATTTAATATATTTGAAAATATTAGGTGAGGATCCTCAAGATGTAATATACGATCGGTCTAAAACTTTTCACTTAGAGCCACAGTTAAATTCGAAACAACAAAAACCCATATATTTTGTGCATAAAGTTTAATATTAAATGTGCTTTTCTGAAATGCCTATATATATTTTCTCATTCATTTCTGACCATCTTCAATGTAAATTTACCAAAGTTTTTTTTATTGCAATATGTATATAAAACTTAAAAATTTAATATTTTTTATTGTGTATTAACTTATTATTCTGCGATTTTCATTACATCACAAAATATTACAAATTGGCACTACTGTTTCAAAAACAGAAAACTTCTAAATCAGTTGAAAACAGTTGATCTGTAAAACTGTGTGTGAAATTGTGTCAAATAAAATTACAAATATTAATAAATATAATAATACATATATATATATATTATTAATTTTGTTAAGAATTAGCACAAAATTGATTTTCCATTTTGCATTTCATTTATAAAGAATTCTGCCATATTTTGTTAAAGGGAAAATCCATTTTTGTTATATTAAAAAAAACAGACTTGCATTTAATTTTTCCGTGACTGCCTCAATAATTGCGTAGATGCCACCAAAATATTTTTTCTAATTAAAACAGTTGATCTGTAAAACTGTGTGTGAAATTGTGTCAAATAAAATTACAAATATTAATAAATATAATAATACATATATATATTTTATTAATTTTGTTAAGAATTAGCACAAAATTGATTTTCCATTTTGCATTTCATTTATAAAGAATTCTGCCATATTTTGTTAAAGGGAAAATCCATTTTTGTTATATTAAAAAAAACAGACTTGCATTTAATTTTTCCGTGACTGCCTCAATAATTGCGTAGATGCCACCACAATATTTTTTCTAATTAAATATTAACTAATATCTAACTAGAATTATGATTTATTCTGACTAAAAAGTTCCAATTAAAAGTTATTCATCCCAATTATGAATATTCTCAAGGAATTTCTTTCTCACGGAAAATACATTTCTCGAGAAAAAAATTCCTCCAATTATAAATTCCGCGTGAACAAAAAATGATTAACTGGCATCATCGAATTTCGAAGCCACTTGCTTTGCTTATTGACAATTTATTTTCTATTTTTTGTGTGTGTGCAAACGACCCTACAATAAATGTTCCACTAAACATTTTTGTTTGCTATCAAGTTGAGGTGCATTTGAGATCAAATACATTTTTCAAATCTCCAACGTTAATTCTCAAATGCCCTCAATAGTTCGAATATAGTCTTCTCAACTTAAAAGGCACATTTTTTATATGGCGATTTTCATAGTTATCAAATTGAGAAATTTGTGATTCTCAACTTGATAGCAAAGAAATATTTCCAATCGGTATCAAATGGAAGGTACGGAATTGCCATATTAAAAAATATTATACTAATTTTAGAAATGAAAACAATTACTTTTTTTAATGTTTCAATTTTCAATTTAATTTCATTATATATTTAACATTACTATGTACATATTTAACATTAAATGTACATATTATGTACATTTTTTAAAATCTAGAATTAAAAATAAATGAATTAATTAGTTGTACATTTTTTGAAAAATTTGACAAAAAGCAGAAATAATTAAAAATATATCAATGATTTATTTGTACTTTTTTGGCATTTTTTAATTTAATTTATTATTTATGACATATTTAAATAATATCTCAGACTTAACACAAATCGTATTCAAGTTGAAAAAATGTTTGGTCTCAAGTGGAGAAAAGTGTTGGATATCCAATTGAGAGTAAAAATGTTTCCCAAAGATTGGAAAAAATGTTAAGTCTCAACTTGATGTCAAGTTGAAAGCAAACAAGGAGAAAAATTGTTCAACCCAAGTTGAGAATTACATTTCACATCAATTTAAGAACTTAACCTTTCTCCAACATTGGCGAAATAATATTTCAATGCATACTGGGGAATGACCGAAACTAACACATAAACAGTTTTTTCCTATTTGAAAAACATATGACTCATTGTTGCTGTTGTAGAGTTGTTATACCCTCCACTCCAGTGTGCAGAGGGTATATATAAGTTTGTCATTCCGTTTGTAATAATTAGAAAAAAAATTTTGGACCCCATAAAATTTATATATTTGTGATCCTTATAACAACCGGAGTTGATATAGCGATGTCCGTCTGTCCGTCTGTGGAAATCACGATGACGGCATCAATCCGGCAGCTAGGGTACTCGTTGACATAAAAATGATTCACTAACATCCTGAGAAATTTGCTATTTAAAATCGTCCAAATCGGTCGATTAGGGCCCGAGATTTGAATGAAGAACTAAAAAAGTCTTGAAAAAAAAATAATTTTCTATGTTGTTCTTGTCACGATCACGCCCTCAATAGTGCAGCTACAGTGATCATTTTTAGTGAGAATGATTCACCAAATTCATGGAAAGATTTCTACTTCAAAAATCATTAAAATCGGTGGAACAGGTCCAGGGAAATCTCTGAAAAAGTAAAAAAAAATAAAAAAAAACATGATATTTCTATATTGTTCTTGTTGTTATTCTAAATGTTGCATTGTTTTCATAGCTGGACTTGTTGTTTTTGTGGTCGTTATGGTAATAATATAACAAAAACAAACCCTTTGTACATTTTTTTATCAACTCTGGTAGAAAAATTTAAAAGTTTCCATTGTTTTGGCATCACTAAAAAAATATGTTAGATCATTTCTGTCATTGCCACAAGCCTGCCTGCAAAATTTCAGATCGATTGGGTCACGGGAAAGTGGTTAAAATCGATCCAAAATTTTTTCGACAAGCAGACACTACGAGTTAATATAAAGGGAGTAAAAATTCACCAACATCTAAAGCAAATAATGCTAAAATACCTAGTTGTTAATAAAAAAAACAATTGGGCAATTCACAATGGGTAATGTATCGTTGTATCTCTTGTATCGTGTATCACTTTACAATAGTGTAAAATTGTTGTTGGTAATTTTCACTGAAAAATCTGATACACGATCCAACTTCATTTGCTATGTTTAGTAAATGTTGTATATTGTATCATAACATATCAGTTCCAAGTGAATGCCAGTTTTTATGAAAAAGAAAAAACAAATACATACAATATTATCAGCATAAATAATTATAAAATAAAATATGGCAAATAACGCAAATACATCGATAAGTTTATTTATATAAAAATTAATGTTTATATTTTTAGTATGTATTTTCTCTTTCAGTACCAACCAAAACATTTAACATTTTTTTTTCATTATAAATTAAAATGCAAGAGGTACGTAACTAAAACTCCAGGGTACATCTCACGACCAAAAAGCAAACACTGACAAGTGTTTTCTCTTATACAAAATAGCAGAAGCGACGAAGCGATCTTTCCTCGTTGGATCGAAAATTACTAAAGAAAGCGTTTTACAATATGAAAATACAACTGAGTGTTCACAACAAATGATTGTATTGTGTATTTCAATACAACATACAATATACAACACCTGTTGTGAATTGCCCAAATGTAAATTTAGCAAAAAAATTTATGTATTAATTTATTTAAAGAGAAAAACACAAAAATAACGTTTGATGTTGTATTTTTTGTGTGTAATATTTAAATATACATACATACACATATTATATAATACAAATAATGTACATATATTATATATATGTATGTATGTATATTCATAGTAACTGCATGTTAGAAATAAATCGGTTATTTTATTTACATAAAATTCTGCAGTATTTTGTTGTGGGGAAAATACATTTCTTTTGTATAACAGAGTGTCACTTCATTTTGCTCAGCGTGACTATGCCACAGTAGATGCCGCCATAATTTTTGTTTGTTCTAATTAGCTTTGCAATAGTTATTTCTATTTTAACATGAATGTTAATATTTTCAACCAGATATCATACAGAACAATGTTAAGAGTATACACGGGTTGGTCTTTTATTTCATACGTTTTTTCATTATTCTTTTACAAATATGAACATAAGTTTGGCATATTACCCACCAATCTCACATCACACTGCAAGTTCGAAAAACTCAATACTCTCACATTTTTTTTACTAATACACACACATTTTCCGCAGTGGTCACACTAATGGCACCAAATTTTTCGTGCGAATAGTGGCAGACACTAACGATGATTAATGTTACCCTGTTATAAATTTAATGCAAATTTACTGGATTCTGTAAAATTGTAATTAAAGTTTTAACTTGTTAAATCTATTATAATGATTTATTTTTTGAAATGCGCATACAAAAACGCAAGTTTGTTAATTATAGAGCATAAATATTATTAACTATTATTAAAATAATACTAATAATAATAAATGTAAACATTTTCCCTCAAACATGTGCCTGTATAATAAACTTGGTAACTCTACTTAAAATAAAATAAGAGAGAGAAGTATACAAATGTTTTCAAGTTTACGCTTCGACAACATTTTAAAAATGAGATTGCAGTCAGATGTTTGAGCATAAAATTTAATGGCGATGGATTCGACTAATTCGAACAATTTTTCGTTGATAATACGTACACAACGATTTTACAATTTCAGTGTGATGTGAGATTGGGGGGTTAACTTTTTGTTGTCTTTACAAAATAGAGTTACCGAGTTCGTCAATGAGTTTTTTGCTTACAAAACAGTTCTACATAGTTATATAGAATTATTATTCTGCTTTACCTATAAAATATCTGATTGCGATTACATCTAATTTTTAAAAATTGTTTATAATTAATAAAGCATTATTATTCACATAAATACAAAATTTCACTTTTTAAATTTTCCATTCAAATTTAAGAAAATATCAATTATAATAAAAACTGAAAATAAAATTTCCAATTATAAATTAGAAAATATTAATTGAGTTTCAGAAAATCATATCAAAACGTCGGAAATAATAATTTTAAATTTAGAAATATCTTTACATTTAAAAATGTTTACATTTAAAAAAAATATTGCCATTCAGGAGATATTAATAACTTTTCAGTACCGCGATTCAGTAACTTCTTTTAACGATAGTCGAATTGTAAAAAAAAAGAAAATTGAAAAATTATCAGTAAAATTTTGAAACGATATTCGCTATTGTTAAAGTCAGCTGTTGTTGTTATCTAAACGACAACCATTTTTGTGTTGTTTATCCAATCGATAAAAACTTAAATTTTTAGGTTGAAATGTCGTCATACATAAATAAAAATCATGATATAGTGAAAATATTTTGCTTTAATTAAAAAACTTTTTTATATAAATAAAAAAATTAAATATAACCAAAATGCATGCCGATCAGCAACCACGATGACCAAAAAGCAAACACCGAAATAAATCCGAAATAATAGAAAAGAAGAAAACC